>CM034535.1:15163048-15413934 GCA_020002185.1 Paraescarpia echinospica | reverse complement strand
ATTGCACACCAGTGTGGAGGAACTGCGTCGCAGGGGACATAATGGGAAGTAACTAGCTAACTGACTCACCGATGTTAACGTTATAACATCTGGCGATTGTGTCATGTATAATTGACAACGTCAGTCGTCTCTCTTACGTTGGCTCTGATGATGATGCTGTGGACTTCCAGATTGATATTATAGCTTGACGATGAGGTAATATAAGTAATGACAATATGGAATGAAAAGAATAATTGACGATCTGTTTTCGCGATCATGGTCCGTAATGTGCCGAGGGAATTGACACGTGACACATGTCCCTCGTGGACCGTCCATCGCTCCACCTCGTGTCACTTTGACATTTGAGCATATCCCTGGTGGCGTCACTACCTGAAGCAGTGCCTCGGCAAATGACTCTTGAGACACCGTTGACACTGCTGCAGTGACTGTCAGCACGACAGGAAAACAAAATGAAGAAGGTCAAAGGTTTGAGCGACGAGATGACAGGACTCGACCAAGGTGTGAACCGTGAGTGGCTCCAGGAAATGGTAGAAACGGAATTGATTCGACAATACTAACTAGTCTTATTGTGTAGTCTATTTGAGAAAACATGTTTAAGTATGATATGAAACTATTGTATCGTTTATTAAAATAACCGTTAATCTTCACGCTATTGATATTGATTAAAAACTGAAGTAATCATCTTATTGCTGCATAAACCGACATGTTGCGCGACCAGCTAGGCATCGCGCAGTACCTAGTGTGACGTCACGCGAGTAACCACCACATGTCCGCGCAGTGTCGCCACTCACCTGTCAAGCACGAGCTCCTCGAGCTGGCCGAGGTCGCAGGCGATGTACTCGAGGGCAGCGTCCGTGATGCGGGGGCACCACGACAGGTCGAGGGAACGCAGCTTCGGCAGATTCTCGGCGACCAGCTCGACGCCATCGTCCGTGATCTTACTGCATCCGGAGAGGGACAGGACCGTCAGGTTCGGCAGTGAGCGCACGATGTTCACGATGCCGTGGTTCGTCACCTCCCAGCACGACTGCAGTCTCAGCACCGACAGACCGCAACTCTGGCGGGCGCTGAAGAACGTCAGAGCCGAGTCGGTCACGTGGTACGCCTGCAGGTTCAGTTGTCCGAGAGAGGGCAGCAGCTGTGCAATGGCGCCGACCGTGTCGTCGGCGACATTGATGCAGTCGCTGATGCTGAGGGAAACGATGCGTGCGTTGAGACAGGTCCACAGCCCGGCCTCGGTCACCTCGTTGCAGCCGGAGAGCTCCAGTGTGTGCACGCCAGGCAGCTTGTCGAGAACCGTCTCGAGACCGGCGTCGCTGATGTTGGAGCAGCGGATACTGAGCGAGACGACGTCGGCCTGACAGGCGGGCAGGAGCCACGCCGCCACGTCCGTCGCGTCGCGGTCCGTCGCCCCGAACAGACACAGCGAGTCGAAGCCCCGCTGTACGAGACTCCGGTAGAAGGCGTGACGAGATTCGTCGTCACAGTCGTCCTTTGCCCAGCGCCGGAAGTCGACGACGGGCCTGGCGCCGCGCCAGTACACCGGCCGGTACAGCACATCGCGCCACAAACGACACACCTGGGCGAGACTACATAGGTCTGAGGCGGGGAAATAGAGGAAGAAGACGGCGAGCACCTCGTCGTTCTGC
Organism: Paraescarpia echinospica; assembly: GCA_020002185.1. Lineage (NCBI taxonomy): Eukaryota > Metazoa > Annelida > Polychaeta > Sabellida > Siboglinidae > Paraescarpia > Paraescarpia echinospica. Next base: position 15,412,285 of record CM034535.1, on the reverse strand, counting down.
CAGATGTCCGGCAGTGACGGCCGTTCGGGTGTGACGGCGGGAAGCGTCTCCGAGGGCGGCGTCTCGGCCCGCTCGGGCAAACCCTTCATCCGGCTGGTTGCCGACTTGATCACCCGACTGATGGTGCTCGTCACGCTCGACGTCGCTCGGCTCGACTCCCGCGTCGAACCACCCTCGGTCGGCGTCGTTGCACCTCGACTCAGACGGAAACCCTTGATGCTGTTTGATATCTCCAAGCATGCCTTGCTGATGGACGACATGTCAATGGCTACTCGGTCGGCGAACGGGTCGACGCGAGACTCGGCGCTGATGCCGCCGGACGACGAAGGTTGTCCCGAAGGAGGAACGCCCGCTACATGGCATCGTGAGTCCTCCCGTACGACCTTCTGTCCGTCCTTCCGTCTATCGTCTCTCCTGCCGCTCACGCCGGCCACTTTCTACGGTCGCGTTATTAAACACGACGCAGCGTCGAAATGATCGCTGTGGCCGCCGCTGTATCGGCTCAATGAATGCATTATAATAATGCATGCATCTTCCGGCAGATTGGCTCACGCGGCCACGGCGCGTGCAGATCGATACCGCGGGTCAACGCGGCACGGACCAGCTGCCAGGCCATGACGTCACCGACCAGCGTCTGTCGGTGGCGTCCGTCGACCGCCTCGCTAATGGACCGGTGTCCGTGTCAGCCCAAGAGGCCTTGCCCGTGTCAGTCTTTGTGGCTGTGTCTGTGTCAGTCTTTGTAGCCGTGTCAGTCCTTGTGGACGTGTCTGTGTCAATCCTTCTGGCCGTGTCCGTGTCAGTCCTTCTGGCCGTGTCCGTGTCAATCATTGTGGCCGTGTCCGTATCAATCACTGTGGCCGTGTCCGTGTCAGTCGTTGTGGCCGTGTCCGTGTCAATCACTGTGGCCGTGTCCGTGTCAGTCATTGTGGCCTTGTCCATGTGAATCAATCATTGTCGCCGTGTCTGTGTCATTATTGTATCTGTGTCAGTGTTAGTCCTTGTGGCCGTGGCCGTGGCCGTGGCAGTGGCCGTGGCCGTGGCCGTGGCCGTGGCCGTGTCAGTCCTCGTGGTCGTGGAATCCGTGGCAGTGTCAATTCTTATGGCCGTGTCCGCGTCAGTCGGTGTCCGTGTGAGTGTGTGGCCTGTTCGTGTCCGTGTCCATGTCCGTGTCAGTCTTAGTTATTTTGTTAGAAATAAATTGAAGGATATGACGACAAGTCTGCAGTGCAGGTCCGTGACATGATGTATGCAACGACTTGTTCCTTTGTGATAAAATCTGAATGATTATCTTGCAAGCGGTGCTAGGAAACATTAATAAAATTATGGTCGTCTACGGAAATCGAAATAATGATCTCTCATCGTTTGTGTGTCGCTGATGTCGACCGGCGAGGCAGGCCAAATGGGCAACGTGAAGAGAGTTTAATAAGGGCAGGTGTCGAGCACAAACGGCGGTGGTGGGTGCAGTCGAACGTTTATCATCCATTATACAGGGCGTGTGACGTGATATCACCGATTATCGCCCACACTACATCACGGTCGCGAACAGCGATTTGAATTTCTACGAAACTCGGATGATTTCCAGAAAAAATCCGTTATTCAATCAATCCGACTGTCAGTCAACTTACCACATATTACGAGTAAAGTATGTTTTTTAAGTAGGTCCGATATAGATTACAGCTGCGATACGTTTAAAACAATTGTAAACTTAGCAAGCTCATGTGTAAACCTACTAATACGTACATGCTTAACGTTGTACATGTTATATTTAATTTCGTTTTTCATAACTGTCAGAACCGCCTTCCTAGGAAGCGTCAGTGGCTAGGTAAGGATATTCCAATATGTGTCTGTTGGTATTGTGTTCCGAACGGGAATTGCAACACAAATTAATGCAATCAGTTGTGCCCTCTAACAGTGCTGAGAGTCAATCAACACGTTTCGGCCAGACGTTGGAGTCGGCTGAGCGAAACAAAAGAACAACATGGAAGCAGAAATAAGTGTTGTGGACTTGTGGTGACGGAAGTGACGCGCTATATGGACCAGAAGTGAGCCCAATGTGCAAGAGAAAGATGGCGACGAAGAAGAAAAGATTCCGAACGCATTTATAGAGGCTACCAATTGAAAGGACACGTTATTCCGTCGACCGTCGATCTTTTTGAGTTTTTTGGAGTTACACTTTTTGAGTTTATTCGATGCATTCGAAACACTTTAAACTTCGGTCACCTTGATATAAGTCAAAACAATACAAATTACAAAGAAATATGTTTAGGTCGCGGGGTCAAATCCTATAATAATAAACTTTCTTATACCCTATATATATTTATATTCTATTTTAGGATATATTGTATTTTCTCTAAAACTATTATAAAATCATTTGCATAACCCCAAAACAATTGTTATAATTATAACATTAATTATACACGTAAAGAGAGGCTCTATCGCCGAAATAAAATGGTGCCATCTGGCGGTAAAATTAAAACCACGCGTCTGCCGCCAGACTCTCCCTGGCGAGGAAACGCAGCGAGACAATGTGCGGTCGGGTAACAAACGGTGGCGCCACTTTACGGACCACTTCGGTCACTGAGTAACGTCAATTAATAAGGCTCCGTGGCGTGGCGCCATCGTTTGTCGCCCTCGCAACTGCCTGCTGATATCACCTAGTCAAGATGTATGCAACGGATATATTGCTCTGCCGCGCCAATAATAAACAGACTATGTGGATTGAAGTTGGCAAGAGACAAACTGGCAAGTCTCGATCTCTTGGATCATCCCTGCGAATTCTCAAGTCAAGATGTACTCAAACACGTATGGTTCCGTTAGTTGTCCATTTTGTGTAGTCACTTTCACACAGCAGACTTGCCGATGTATCGGATTTATGATTGATATATACACTGTGTAGTTGAGAAAGTCCCTGACACGAGTCGCATTGAAGACAAGTCAAGTAAAATGTGACCTCATATGCAAGTCAAGTGTCGCGTCATCACTTTACATTTCAAGTCGTGTGACAATGGGTGAGTCAGCCCTGACTATTCAAGTCAACAACTCTCGTGAAACAACAATTGTTATATTGTACAGTCAGCCAGTATGGTTGGTCGTGTCAATCTGGGGGGGGGGGCGAATTATTGTGTTCCTTTAAGACAAAGTCTACATGACTGTATTATGATTCCTGACACTGCCCCTATTTCTGAAGCAAGTATATTTCTATGGAATTGTTATTATAGCTTTTTTTTTATAAATACAGCTAGGAGGGTGAAATATAGAAACAAGCTGGTTGAAAGACAATCAAGTATACACAATGTCAACAATATTATGTATTATTTGAAAGATGCACATGTACAAACGAAAGACTTTTCTACCACGTTACAACATTTAATTCACTCCTTATTTTTAAACAGAAATTTCAAGTAATATTTAAACATTTAATCTATAAATTCCAAGTTCCCTTCGTAAGGTCTCCAAGTTGTGATACGTGATGTCCATCGGTTATCTCGTAGTCTGCTGATGTGCCCTGCCTAGGTCCACTTGTGTCTTCTGGTTTGTTCTAGCATGTCTATGACCTTTGTCTTCTGCCTTACCCAGATGTTTGTTTTTCTGTCCCGATATGTGATGTTTAACATACTTCTTTCCATCTTTGTTTGTGCGGCTGCTAGCTTGTTCTTTGCTAGGATGGTGAATCCCCATGTTTCCGCGCCGTATGTCAACGCTGGAAGTACGCATGAGTTGTAGACTTTGATTATGTCGCGAAGGTGATTTTTCTTTGAATTTCCTTGTCTTTGTTTTTGTTTCTGATACTGTATTGCTGTCCCAGATAGACGTGGCTTTCAGCATTCTCTATCTGCGTGGTTTATATTATATATATATATATATTATATATATATATATATATATAATATATATATATATATATATATAATATAAACCACTTTATATTATATATATATATATATATATTATATATATATATATATATATATAATATTATATATATATATATATATATATATATATATAATATATATATATATAATATAAACCACGCAGATAGAGATTGTTGAAAGCCATATATATATATATATATATCAAAACCAACTGCTCTGTTTCTTCATCTCTTTCCAACGTTCGTGCTAACGGGGCTTGGTGTCATTCGGTCTTGCTGCAAACACTGTCTCCACACTGCAGTCTGGCAGTATTTCACCAAACAGTCCCTGCATGCTGACAGTTGGTGACTTTATTTTACCTTTCTTTGCACAGAAACGTTGTAATATCTTAGGTCAAATGTACGGAGATATTTAGACTCCTGATGTTTTTATAACGGGCTTTGTGTGGTCACTTTGGTAGCAATCCCGTACAAATAAAACTACTGGAGCGTAATATACGGCATGGAGTCGGAGACCCAGTGTAGATCGACGAACGGCTATTTGGTGTACTGTAGATTATGTTAATGATGTGGCGAGTTGGTCTGACAGTATGGTCGAGTGAAATCTGAACCGGTATTGTATGACAAGCAGAACAACAGTAAAAGTTTCCATACAATTGTTTATTGTAAGCATATGAACAATGAAACAAGCAAATGTAACAGCTACCACGGAAATAGTAAAAAGGAGACAAAGCACGGCTGCAATGATATAACAGATTTTCCATATCTAAGGCTGTCGGCTTTGACCAAAATCAATGAGCATCCCTCCCCCAGACGGATACGAGGGCCAAAATGTTGTCTCTGGCTGACACCAAATATAATGTAGTCGTATGGATCTAAATATAATTATGTACATTCATATAGGGATTGCAGGACCCCATGGGTCCAATGAGCGTATTCTCTGTACACACTGCCTGCTCGGTGTCTCTCACACGCCCCGACCGGGAAGCAACTCCGGTCGCTGGGAGCAAGATCCAGTGGGTTAGAGATAGATACATTCATATTCAGACTGTTTATTACCAAGTAACATTTAACATGTACGAGGAATTCTTGGCGTTGTGGCGTCAACATACACACACGCCTGTCTCCCTTGCCCCCATCATGCACACGCAAAATATACAATCAGAAACATTATAAAACTATGCTAAAACTAGTATAAATTTAAACCAAAGCCAACGTACTGCCGACACATTTTAAGACAGTCGTACATCTATTGACATAAAGTGAACTTTACATAACATAATATTAATACAGTCTGAACGTTACCTAAACAGAAAAAAGTGTACATGTAGTTAAATAAATAATACATAAATGAATAAATAAATTAGGTGGCGATATACTAACTAAGCTGACAGTTAAAAAATATGTACAGACATGTAGTTAAGTTAGTCAATAATAATAATTAAAAAAAATATTATAAAAAAATAATTTAGCATGGCCACATAACATCTAAACAGACTGAAGACAGTATCATGGCATCTCGCGGTTCAAGTGACTCACAGCCTGCGGATAACACCTGTTTTTAAGTCTAGTGGTCCTTGTCTTAATACTTGTATTGTGCTTGCCAGAGGGAAGACGTTCAAAGAGATGGTTGGCTGGGTGGGTAGTATCCCGTACAATGCTCTTGAATTTTTGCGCACAGCGATCATGATAAATAGATTCAATGGATGGCAACTCGCACCATATGATTCTAGATGCGCCCTTCACGATAACTTCTAGCGGTTGTTTTTCCTCCTGACTGGCGCGGCCAAACCACACTACAATCGAGAAAGTGAGGATACTTTCAATGATTGCGCCGTAAGACCGTATCAAAATTTCCTGAGCAATGCCGAATCTCCTGAGCTGCCTCAGGAAGAACAGGCGTTGTTGTGTCTTTTTTGTAATGCGCAGTGTATTTGTGCCCCAGCTGAGATCACTTGAAATTGTTGTTCCAAGGAATCTAAAAGTTTCAACTTGCTCGACCTCCACGCCATTTATCGAAAGAGGGCGGATGGGAGTCTTCTTTTTGCGAAAATCAACAATCATTTCTTTAATCTTTGAAATGTTCAATTCGAGGTTGTTATCCGCACACCAGCCAACCATTCTCTGAGCTTCCTCCCTGTATGCCGTCTCATCCGCATACTCAATGCAGCCCTCCACAGTGGTGTCATCGGAAAATTTGATCACAAGGACCAATTGGTCCACGGAGACACAGTCATTTGTGATAATATTAAACAGGAAGGGGGATAGCACACAACCTTGTGGGGCATCAGTATTCAGGATAAGAGGTCAGGAGATAGAGTTGTTGACTCTGACAGATTGAGGCCTGTGAAGAAGAAAGTTGAGGACCCAGTGACACATGGCAGGATGTACAACAATTAAAATTTATCGAACAGCCTGAATGGGATTATGGTTTTGAATGCTGAGCTGAAGACACCACCACTCTGTGAGTCCACGACTGGTTAAACATTTACCTCCTGTCTGGGATCTTTTACTTCTCCGAGGTGAACGATATTGCCTAAGTTTCGAAACGGCAGCAGGTGGAATCGGACCACCATCCCCTCGATCGGCAATCCGGCGCTCTACCGCGAGACCACTCCCGTCACTCATGTAAATATAATATTATTCATAACAAAAAATATTTGTATTGGAATTATTCCTTTGTTAGTGTGTAATTTATCAAACTCCAATGGTTATACGTCACATTTTATTGCAATTCTACATAAAATGACGAAATTGAGATACTCTAACGATTTACTGTTTCGTCGTTAAATTGCCGTCACAACCCACACGTGATGGTGATGGCAACGTTTCGGGAACATAATGGTTTATCTCACTTAGATCGACTAGAGAGGCAACATAAAGTTGCACATGCTGCACACAATTCCACTAATGTTTACAATAAACTGCAAATGATGTCGAATGATGATCGATTAAGTGATATTAAATATGGATAACATCGAAGGAGAAAATACGCAAACATAAATATAGAATCACCTGGAACAATGGTGCTATGTCTACGAACCCGTGCAGTGCGCCGTCAGGAGACAACAACGGTGAGCGTGGAGTGGATGAGTGACGAATAGAGCCCAGTGCAAGGAGATCACTCAACTGAAAGCTGGTGTGACAAGCTGTGACAATTTATTTCTTCTATACAAGCTGTGGCAATTTATGTCATCTGTGCAACGAAGTGCCCTGCTCACGTCGTGCCAGACAGCATGTGTAGCGTGAAGCTTAAATGAGCGTTAATTTTGGAGAACACGTATTTGTTGTTGTTATTCTCCTCTTCTCCCATGTCTGCCCGAGGTGAGGCTGGCGTCGATGTTGATCATTGATTTATGTTTGTTCATACACATAAGTTATATTACTATTTTAAGCACTTCGACCGTGGAGTTTTTGGTGATTGTTCGGTGGTAAACAATGCAGGGGTGTGAATATGATATGTTTCCATTTTACAATTTCCACACATGAATTAAATTACATTGCATGGAACACACCACATTATAAAAGCCGTTGGAAAATTTCTTCAATGACCGTTATAACGGCCAACACCTAATGTTGCATGTTCTCCGCGGAATCATTGGCGGCTTTTATTTGATGCTGAATGTTTGAAAGCATTCGACGAAAGGCATGACGTGAGCGTGTGTGTGTGTGTGTGTGTGTGCGTGCGTGCGTGCGTGCGCGTGTGAGTCTGTGTGTGTACGTGTGTGCACGTGTGTGTCTGTGAGTGTATGTGTGTGTATGTATGTGTATGTGCGTATATGTGCGTGTGTGTGGTGACAGACAGACAATAGAGTGAGTGAGTGAGTGAGTGAGTGAGTGAGTGAGTGAGTGAGTGAGTGAGTGAGTGAGTGAGTGAGTGAGTGAGTGAGTGAGTGAGTGAGTGAGTGAGTGAGTGAGTGAGTGAGCGCGCGGTGAGAGGGGGGTGATGGAGGGAGGAAGGAGGGGAAGGAAGGAGGGAGGGAGGAAGAAAGAGAGGGAGGGAGGAAGAGAGGGAGGGAGAGAGGAAGAGAGGGAGGGAGGGAGGAAAATAGGGAGAGATGAAGGAAGATAGGGAGGGAGGAAGGAAGATAGGGAGGGAGGAAGGAAGGAAGTGAGGGAGGGAGGAACGGAGGAAGGGAGGAAGGGAGGAAGGAATGAAGGAATGGAGGGAGGTAGGGAGGGGGAGGGAGGAAGGAAGGGAGGTATGGAGGGAGGGAGTGAGGGAGGGAGGGAGGGATGGTGGTGGGGAGGGAGACAACCAGACAGACATACATAGATTTATTGAGCTCAACCAAGAACACACTGTCACACACAACACATGGGAATATTATGTTGATTGACCAATGTAGACTTGCAGAAAGACTTGACAGATGGCTGGCGTACAGGCCGTTGGTGTCTGGTCGTAAACGGTGATTACCTATCTTTGCATAATGCAGTCCCACACACTGTGAATGTCCCAACAAGCTGTTTCCCGCTGTGCTGTCTTGGGGACATAAAATACATCATACATCATTATAGCAACATACTACACTAAAGTGTTGCCAGCGTTTCAAAATGCCAGAGGGTCACTGTGCGTGTGTGGATTTAGTTATTTAAGTTACTGCAATGCGAATTAATATAAATAAAGGTAGTCTAAATCATGTTTAAATGCATCTCACCTGGTCACGTAGGCGAAATAGTTTATTTTGTTGATAGGTGGTCACGCTGTCACTGTTCAATTTTAGATATTGACTGTTCTCCCCAGAATATCACCAGTGCTTGCTATGGATATTTCACATACATTCAGAATCTCATAAAATATGCTACGGAGGAATATATAAAAAAATCTGCTTTTTCCGACAATAATTTAGTTCCCCCCTTTGATACTCAACTGGAGTTTTACGATAAAATTAGGTGGGTCCACATTTCATGAATTTGAACATGTATCAGGGTAACTGCGGACGGGGTAATAGGCAGAAATGAAAAGTATACACATTTTCCTACATTTTGAAAAGTGCGCTAAGTCGGGATAGGCAACGGAATCAACATTTTGGAGCCTCATGTAATGGATTAAGTTGCAATACAAGGAGTGTCCTCCTCTGACGTCAACAAACCAATAGACAAAGCAAACACATTTGCTGTTAGGAAACCAGGCATGGGTCGCCAAGCAAGTTGCGCGAGCAGAATTAATATCGTAGCCAAAAAGGTTAAGAACCGCTGATCTAGACAGTTGGAACCTTCGCTGTTAGTTCACGTCAAACGTCTTATATTGACACATTTACAGTAGTTTGTGTCTTGACTTTAAATAAAATACCAAATAACTACAATGTTTTATAATGTGATGTGTTTCTAGAAAACGCTGCGAACGTATAAACCCACACCAATGTTGCTGTTCTGAAAAAATCGATGTTTCACTACTAGTTCAGAAGATACCAGTGTTCTGAAGATCTTCGAGGTGGGTTACAAGAAGACATGAAGAAAGAGACGGTAGACTCGTCAGCGTGTCATTATCACGAGTTTCTCGTTAAACGCAGCTTTGGCCACGGCCCCGACAACCCACTATATATTCAAGGTATATATATATCTATATATATATATATGTCTGCTTAGAGCAGCCTGCACAATTTACTCGTACGTTCCAAATGAACTCTATGGCCGCTCTTTAAACTGGTATTTATTGTTTGCTAATCTTTTTGTGCAGATGGATATATTTCTGAAGCCGGTGAAGCTGTATCTCATTGGTAAATACAAATGTGCACTCGTGTGATTTTGCTTCGCTCTTCCTTTCTTTTGTCTGAAAAACCTACACAGAATGTCCCACTTAGCATATAATTAATTAATGTGCACCGTTTAATGTCTGCATTTGTTCTGTCGCATTGGAATTTATGATCCGCCATAAGTTCAATAAAATTGATAAAATCCACACTGTAATGATGTATAACCTAATATGTTAGCCGACAGTGTGTCAGGCGTACACATGTGTGCGACCTGCATATATCCTTAAATATCTAATCGTATTTTAAGGTATAACTAGATTGACGTATTTTAGTAATGACGTCTGGTCGACCTTCGAAAATTATCTTTCTTAGCCTTGACCTGGCCTCAAATGGAATTTACTCAAACACCATGAACTGTGTAGATTGGACACAATTATGTATTGATTGCGTAAACGATAAGAGTGTGTACATATAAATAAAATTGACAAAAATATCAAACCGGTGGAATAATCGTTGTACTGTCGATGAACCAATAATTGTCATGTCCACTTGCATTCTGAGGTGTTACTTTATATGGTCAGTTATATCTTCTTGTTGTATCTACGTCATAAAAAACGTGACAACTGCGGTTGTATGTTCCTCTAAGCTTATAGTATGTTTTCAGTCCCTTATTTTTGATAGGCTAATGTTAGTCTGTTTTCTTTGTTGTCTTTATTTCTGATATTTTTTTCTGTTTTGTTCGTTTTGTTCATATCTTTCACAGCGTCAATCAACTGATTTGGTTTAGTTACACTACATATTTTAAGTTTTCTCATTAACATTACGATATCTTATTTACAATTATTTTAAGCAAAACTCTCATGCTGTCGCAATATATATATATACATATATATATATATATATATCTAACTTTAAATTATAATCCTTCTATGTTTATGTCTAGATATTGATTGGCAAAAACCGGAAGGTCATTACGCCAATATGGGGAGGGAATGTCGACAACAGAACTGCAGGCTGTTTAGCTGTGTCTATTTTAAAAAGTGTCCACAACTGTAGACACAACTGTTTTGGATAGACCGTCCCAATACTTCATAGTTCTGTTAAAATATTTTATAAAAGTTGTTGTATCCTGGCTGGAACCCGAATAAATCGCTCACTATTGCCACGCGTGTTGTTAATTGAGCGAACAATACTTCCTTTTTTTTTACGTTATTTATTTATATTACGTTTAAATCCGAACTAAGATATACTTAACATTGATGGGCGATGCATTGTTCAGATATTAGGTCAGAATGTTTGTGAATATATTTGAGATGTGCAATGCATAGTTCAGATATAACAGACTCTCGACAAGTCAATGGTATTGGCGTCCAAGTGCAACACAGAGCTGCTTGTTACTGTTAATTACTGTTTGCTATAGTAATGTACACCACATTTCAACGTTTGTCTTCAGTGTTTTAGTCAGAGAGTTGAAGCACGATCCGATGAGCAAGCCTCTGTATTTAACTACGTGCAACACTGTGCTTTCAGTAACTCAATCTATTTGCCAATTAAGCCATAAGTTGTTCTAGTAGCCACAATTTCCTTTGACTATGGTTGGTTGTGTTCGCAGTTCACTCGTGTACTTCGTCATAATAAACCGCGACTTAAAATGTAAATGTGTGTGTGTGTGTGTGTGTGTGTGTGTGTGTGTGTGTGTGTGTGTGTGTGTGTGTGTGTGTGTGTGTGTGTGTGTGTGTGTGTGTGTGTGCTACAAAGATAGCTTCTTAAAAAAATATACGGACTATAATCACAACAACATGTGTCCGATGCACAGCATTCGTAATAATTATAATCAAGATAGAAATACGTAGGAATAGTAAAAGATCAGTGTGTTTTGATATGAGGAAGTGCTCGTTAGCACATAAGACGTAATAAACAATCTACCGAAGAGAAAACTATCTACTGATGTTTAAAACAAAAACGTGAGTCTCATGCACAAGAACAAAACGTTGTTGATCTCTGGATGAGCCAAAGGCTGCTTGGCCATTAGTCATCAGGATATTGCTGCGTTGGAGGACAAATTGGCAATCTTAATAATTTGCATTAAATCGTATGCGTTTGGTTGTGGTAGTCTTACTTATGTAATCTTATCGGAAGAACGCATGCAACAGTGCTGTGATACAGCTGTTGCGAGAGCCATTTGAACTAAGACTTCCTTTGAACCATTGTCCGTCATGTATACCTACTACTGATTATTTTAGCGAAACGTTTCAGGATTCTGAGTGTGTACTTCTTTAATAAAGAAATGTATCAACAGTTGCCAGATGTACGTTTATTGCAGTTTCTATATTTCATTTACATTGCAACAAATTATTAAATTTATTGTCGACATCATTGCCCTTGACGTGTCGTCGGCGAAATTATAGCTGGTTTCGAGATGGCGCCCATCGGAAGTGTTTACTACGCATGGCGGAAGTAATGAGAACGGATGAGTCAGCAACCGACGAGTCTGCTGTTGACTTCCTGAGGCAGACACCTCTGGTAGACTTCGTTCATGCAGTCTCCCTTGCGTCTGCAGCGGACAACCTTCGACGTCCACTTGCCCGTGCACACACGGTATCTCGGACACGGCTCCAGGTCGCCCAACTTGTAGCCTCTCTTGCGGTGCAGGCAGCTCGCCATGCCGCGACCTGCAACATTGAACGTTACCGATCGTATTAAAGAAGATATTTTCGTAAATGAGTATGTTGTTTACGTTCCTTTCGGTGAGCAATCGGTGCCTGGCTTGAACTGTCATGTAGGTAAGCCTACTCTCCTGATATGTTTGCTCGTTATTGCTAATGCTGCTAATTTTCCTATTACGTATTGCTAAAAATGTATTGTGTATTACTAAACATGAGTATGTTGTCTCATAAGCTAATTAGCTTCAAGCATATCCATTTAAACTTTTACTTGAAAACTATTCATTATTTAAGCATGGAAAATGTATGATGAAAGTTGAAATAAACGTATTTGTATAATACATATTGTTATTATCAATGTTGTATTTAAGTGCCTCTGAACATATTTTTCCGGATATACGGCGCTGTATAAATATAGCTTTTTAATTACTATAAAGATCAGTATCGAATGTACGACTTACCGTTAGCGGTGACCATCGCTGCCAGAGCCAGCACAAGAACACACACGAACACTTTGTTCATCATCGCTAAAGAGTCGACCTTTCACACTGCGTTGATCGTGAAGATTTCGTTGGTCTTAACTCGTGTTCTACCAACATTGCCACCTTATGTAGTTTGTCATTACGTCACGTCCATGGAACACCAGACTGGTTGAATTGTATTCGAGCTGCCGAATGATTTCCCAAACATCTGTTTGGCAAAACACGCCTCCTGACATTTGACAACGACAGCTGCTTGTGGCTTAGAAGAATAATTGCATTTGCTTCTGAGTAAAATACATTTATTTTATCGCTAATACATAATAGCTTTCAAAAATCGACGTGCCGTCTTGTTCCGTTTGTATCGCAGTCAGCGGCTCACCCGGAAATGTACTAATTCACGCCAACAGTGCGGTAAAATACTGTAATGCGCATATAAATAAAATAAATCTGGTCGTAAATCTCATTAATGTGCTTCTGTGAGGTTCTAGAGGTATTTTGGGGAAATGTGGACAGACCACCTTTTGAACATAATTTGACGGTGCTGAATCCGACTTTTTTCACAAATTGTGGCTATCGTTTGGTGTGCAGTCGGTAAGTTGCTTGTAGGACCTGTAGGTTGATTTCCAAGTTACAATGAATATCAGTGGTGTAGTGAGGGTTGTCGGCACTCGGGTGCAGAACACAATTTGCCGCTACCACACATATTTTACCTACATCTTTCCTCTCAGAGTCGACTGAACCGGTTATGCCACTTTAACAATGACTAGTATGTAGGGTTTACATTTATATGAACACTGAACTGTTTATGGTAAAACCAATAATGAATGAAAAATCAAGGGACAGTTACAAACGCAAACAAGTAGGCATACGCTCACACAAGAGCAATTTCATAGGCAAAACCTTTTTTCGCTTTGATTTTTGCAAACTGAACAGTAACTTGCTAGAAGTTGACGTTTTATGCAGTTGCCTTCTATATGCTAAGAAGGATTTTACCGCACCGCTAAGAAGGGCCAAGTCAACGAGGCGATATCTTTTCCCATAGACGTGTAGCAACAGCCAATATCGGCCACCATACTTCATGTTAGTCTTTATCCCAAAACATGTTGGGATACGACATATGATGTCAATGTCAAGTTTGTGTTGAATAAAGATGGTTCAGCGTCTGTCAAAAAGACTCACTTACCAATTCTATATTGTGGCAGCGGGTTTTAAAACACCCACAGTCGACGCTAATACAACAAGGTAAACATGAGCATACCAGGGGAGAATCCTACGGTTCAGCCAGCGCAGAATATTGCGCCCACTGGCATCCAGCTTGACATTCCACTGCCGGGAAAGTTCGATGGCGCAAATAGCCCTCAACAGGCTGAACTTTGGCCTAAGCGGCTAAAGCGGTTCGAACGCTATAGAGTAGCATCAGGGCTGAACAATAAGCCAAATGCAGATCAAGTCAGCATCCTACTCTACAGTATGGGGGACAGTGCAGACGATATACTGTCTACGCTGACGGTAAACGAAGAAACCGATGCGTATGACGATGTGCAGATGGCGCTGAACGAATACTTCAAGGTAAGACGAAACGTCACTTGTGAGCGTGCGAGGTTCAATAAAAGAACTCAGTCACTGAGTGAATCGATTGACACCTTTATACAAGACTTGTACAAGCTGTCAGAATTCTGCGACTACGGCAATCTGCGAGAGGATCTAATCAGGGATCGAATCGTCGTAGGCGTGTTCAGTGATGCTTTATTTGATACGCTACAAGGGAAGTCCGATCTGTCGCTGAAAAAAGCGATAGAAATTAGCAGACAATCAGAGGCAAGAAAACAAAATAGAGAATTTGTTAGAGAGAACACTGTTGCTAAAAAACTGTTGATTTTGTCAAACCGTCTCACCCAATAAACTATCTCAAAGCCGGTACAAAGCACAAACCTAAGAACTACAACAACGCAAAAACAAATTCTGCTACAACAGGCACACACAACACATGCAAATGGTGTGGCCGCAGTCGACACGGTCGACAACAATGCCCTGCAAGAGAAGCTATTTGTCGCAACTGCCAAAAGAAAGGACACTTTCACTCTGTCTGTCGAGGTGTGAAACAACCGTCAAACCGGGTCAACGAAGTGCAACAGCTCGAGTGTGTCGACTTGCCGTACCTCGGTTATGTTGGGGCACGAGACGACACAGAACACTGGTCAGCTGAGGTGGAGGTCAATGGTCACGCCACAAAGTTCAAACTAGACACGGGTGCAGCTGTCTCTGTGGTCAGCGATCAAGAGGCGTGGCTTAATACAAAAAAGCTGCTACCGACAAAGCAAGCACTACGTGGTCCGGATGGCACACTTCTACCAGTAATGGGAGTGATCAAGGCAAAACTGCGCTATCGTAACAAATCACTCGATGAATTGGTGTACGTCATTAGACACCAAGAGTATTCTCTACTCAGTCGGCGAGCGTGTGTCGGTCTTGACTTGGTCGCACGTGTCGACAACGTCCAAGAAACAACGAGTCAGAAACCAAACTACCGTGCCGAGTACAGCTCTCTCTTCAAAGGCATCGGTAAACTGAGAACCGAACGCTGTGCGCAGACGCCACACCAGTCCGTTTGTACACCGCAAGGAAAATTGCCCATCCTCTACTTCCACAAATAAAATCTGAGATCGAGTCGATGGTGCGACAGCAGATCATATCGGCGGTGACCGTGCCGACAAGATGATGCTCCGGCATGGTTCCTGTCCAGAAAGCAAACGGCTCCGTGCGGATCTGCGTAGATCTGACGCAACTGAACAAGTCAGTACAGCGAGAGATACACCCGATGTCATCAGTGGACGAAAGCCTTGCAAAATTGGGCAGCAGCAAAGTCTTCTCGAAGCTTGACGCCAACAGCGGCTTTTGGTAGCTTCCGCTTGACGACGAGTCGCGGCTGCTGACGACTTTCATCACACCACATGGTCGCTACTGCTTCAACCGGCTACCATTCGGGATCAGCTCCGCTCCGGAGATTTTCCAACGAACAGTGTCGATCATTCTGGAAGGACTCGAGGGGGTCATATGTTACATGGACGACATTCTCATTCACGCCACAGATCAAACAGAGCATAACAAACGTGTGAGTGCCGTTCTTGGTCGCCTTCAGGAGGTTGGACTCACACTGAACGCAAACAAGTGCGAGTTCTCCAGGAGCTCTATAACGTTCCTTGGTCACATTGTCGATGACTCCGGCATTCAGGCCGACCCGCGGAAAACGACAGCAGTCACACATTTTCCGACTCCAACGACGGTCAAAGAACTGAAACGTTTCATGGGCATGGTAAATCAGATGGGAAAGTTCATCCCAGGGCTGGCTGAGTACAATGAGCCGCTACGCCAACTACTGCGCAGCGACAATGTCTGGTTGTGGGGTGACGCACAGGAGAAGTCATTCCAGCGAGTGAAAGACGCCCTAGTCACGCCCGAGACACTCGTCCACTACGACCCAAAACGTCCCACAATCATTGCAGCAGACGCCTCGTCGACAGGCATTGGGGCGGTCCTGCTACAAGTGCAAGATGACACCAAGCGTGACACTGAGAAACGCTACGCGGTAATGGAGAAGGAGGCCTTGGCAGCGACTTGGGCATGTGAAAAGTTCAGCGAGTACGTGCTTGGGTTACGGCTGCACTCGAGACAGATCATCGTCCGTTAGTGCCATTGTTGAACACCACCGAACTATGCAAAATGCCGCCAAGGATATAAAGGTTTCGCCTACGGCTGATGCGATTCGCACCGTACGTCCGGTACGTGCCGGGAAAGCATCAAACAACAACCGATGCACTCTCGCATGCGCCGGTAGAAGCGCCCGCATCAGAGGACAAACTGTTTGTCGCAGAAGTCGAAGCGTTCGCACAACAGACGGTGAACATTCTCCCGGCAACGAACAAACGCCTACGGGAAATAGTCGACGAGCAGAAAGTAGACGAGGAATGCAGTACAATCCGAGAATACTGTCTTCATGGATGGCCTGCATATATGCCAAACCAGCCGCTACTACGTCAATACTGGGAGAGCAGGAGCCATCTGGCGATCGTTGATGATATTCTCCTATATGACGAACGCATCGTCATTCATCGAGCATTGAGACTGGACATCCTTGACTGTTTCCACCAAGGGCATCAGGGCATAACGAAATGTCGGGCCAGAGCGCGTGCATCTTTGTGGTGGCCGGGTCTGTCGACGATGATCGAGGCAATGGTCTCAAAGTGCGTAACGTGTGCGAAAGATCGACCGGTGCCAACTGAACCATTGATGACTTCGTCATTCCCATCTCGTCCTTGGGAGAGGCTTGATATGGACTTGTTCGAACTCCGTGGGAAAGTGAGTCTCATCGTGATCGACTACTACTCGCGGTGGATCGAGAGCAAATGTCTCGACGACATGTCGTCGGAGAGCGTAGTGCACATGCTGAAGGAGATCTTCGCAACACATGGTATTCCCGACATCATCATTTCGGACAATGGCCCTCAATTCAGTGCAGCGAGCTTTCGTCAGTTCGCAATGCATTACGGGTTTGTGAATGTGACGAGCTCTCCGCGAAACCTCAATCGAATGGAGAGGCAGAACGGGCAGTGCGCACGATGAAGGGGCTTCTGAAGAGGAACGAAGACGTACACGTCGCTCTCATGGCGTACAGATCGACGCCGCTTCAGAATGGCCTGTCTCCGGCAGAAATGCTCATGGGACGACGACTTCGCACTCTACTACCCGTCCTTCCCAGCACACTGAAACAGAGGGGTCCTGGCGACGAATCCCTGCAAAAGAAGGAGAGCTTGCGTCGTTCCGACCAGCAGCATACCTTCAACTTGCGACACAAAGCGCGTGACTTGCCGACGCTACAGCCAGTCGATCCAGTTTGGATCCGAGACCAAAATCGCCAAGGTCTAGTTGTGAGTCGAACACCTGAGCCGCGATCGTACTTGGTGAAGACCGACCTCGGCACTGTGCGTCGCAACCGTAGAGCGCTGGTGCAGACTACAGGGTCTCGCGCTGGTGACGACTCCGACGGTCAGCGGACACTGCCTGCACACTTCGCTACAACTGCTGTCCTCGCGACACCCGCTGCTGAGATGCAGCTGTCAGCTACACCAGCGAAGAGTGCTTCACGTCCTGCTAGAGAGACATCTTCACTCTCTGAACCAGCGACACCTGAAAGGGTGACTCGGTCGGGGAGAACGGTGAAACCACCGAAGCGTTTAGACTTGTAAAGTGCATTACTTCTACTAGTCAGAATCATGAACACTAATAGCTGTTCAGACATTTAATTAAAGTTCACTTTTAATGTTAACTACTAATCAGACAACGGTTATGTCATACACACGTAATTCATTCTGACTTTCAGTGTTATTGTTTCTACGTATATGATGTTCAATATACTCGGTGGGAGGTGTAGCAACAGCCAATATCGGCCACCATACTTCATGTTTGTCTTTATCCCAAAGCATGATGGGATACGACATGTGATGTCAATGTCAAGTTTGTGTTGAATAAAGATGGTTCAGCGTCTGTCAAAAAGACTCACTTACGAATTCTATAGACGCATGCTGGTATGTAGATCCTAAGGATTTACTTCAACTGACAGAGCGAGTGTGCATAGCTAGCAATATACACCGTTATCATTATTTGAATCGGTGTATGAAATAGACTGTTCTAATAGACTAGGCAACTAACCTGAAAAAAATTACTCCAGGGGCACCTAAATATTATAAGCTGTCACCCATGCCAGGATTTATCTATGGCATTTTCCGGTCACAACCAGCCCGGATGACACTTTCTATTGTGATATTTTACTGCGTAGTGAGCTATTTTGCGAAAATGGAAGCAATGCTTTTTGACGGTTCTCAACATGTACATAATCGGCTATATATCTACTAAAATAGGGCATATGTGGAAAAAACGACGCGCGTATGTGCAACAAATTTTAGATTAATGTAATAGATATAATTGAAATGAAAGCACTAAAAATACTAAATTAAACGAACATTTTAGTTAGGTTTCGTGACCGAAGGTGTACAATCGTTCAAAACAATTATTTTTATACGTGACACTTGACAATTATGTTTACATAAAACTTCCCAATTCATTTCCAAATAAAACAACAGTAGATTTTCCGACAAACAATGTAATATACTGCATACAAAACCGAAACACTAATCCTACCCCTTTATTTTTCATAATCGCCGTCTTCAAACACAATCGACTATCTATCTACCAATTACGGAGCTACATAGCTATTTTTTTCTCAAAATATTTAGAAAAGTAAAATACGAATTTGTGGTTAATATGAATGCCAATATTCCAGACCTACATGAAAGAAAAGCATAACATATCTCAGATCCAGACACGTTTGATGAACAGTGCATCAGACGAACCCTGGTGCATAACGTCCACGAGACTAACCATGCGTCAGTCAAAGCCAAATTTGGTGTTCTCTTATCTGAGATGAATAAACATCATAACCATTTCATGCCGGAGCCGATCCGTGATTTACAAGAGTTCTCGATCTGTTTAGATATGTTCGTCTCGTCCTAGTTCTCCGAACATTCCGTTCTGTTGTCGTTCCCTTCTCTGAACTTGTCTCCCCACTCATTTGGCATAGGTCGTCGAGGAAGGCTTCTTGGAATGTCATTCTAGGATTGCAATCTCTTTTTGGACGTACCGAATCTTTTCAGTTTGCCGTGTAATGAAGTTGAACGTCATGATGTTCTCAAACAACTGCCCGCATACCCTGGTTTTTGTGATTATTTTGGATCCCTGGCAACCTCTCGAGTAGCCCTATGCAATATCACCGAAACCGTCATTAATAATTTTGATAATATCTACTTTGGTACTCTAACACATCGGTATTTAACCAGGGGTAATTACCCCTTTGGGGGTAATTCGGGCTTTTTTTGGGGGGTAACGGAAGCTTTTTGAAGTATGAACATTTCAGTAATTGCTTCATCACAATAACGCTCTTGAAGCACACTCCTTTGAAGATATGTCGAGGAATGACGTACTGGAAGTTACGAACGCCTCAAACTGAAAGCAAGAACTCCCTTACAATCGGAGAGGATCTCATCCAACCATGTGTAGTTGAAACACTGAGTCTCATCCTTGGCTAAGAACAACGGATACAAATGATGCAGATATTCCTTTTATACACAACCGGAACCGTGGAAATAGAATATGTGAGATGAGCGAGATCACTTTTAGATAATGCCGTTTTAGTTGCAGAAGTGTTAGCAAAACCCTCGACATTCTGCCCTTCAACTGAATTAATCTACTTTATCTTCTACAGTGTGCACTATTTCTTGTACCTGAAAAGCGGTTCTGTAAAAAGATGACTGTATGTTCTCTGAGCTGTTTACCATGGAGTGACACAAACCCCACAATTTTCAATGAATACGAAGAGGTTGGAGCCGATTTCCGTGTTCTCCTCTTCCATTTGGAGGATCGCTGGTTATCCTGGGAACGGGATTTCATTGTGTATTCAAATTACGGGAACACAATCACTATGTTCATGGACGCGAGAACCGCTACGCACCAAAATTTCAGGTGACGATGCCAGACAGAGAGACCATACATTTATTATAAAGCTCGGTTATATTGCACTTCTTTTTGTGAGAACAGTCAGTTGAACCGGTAATATTTTAGAACTATTTATTTATTTCATTTTATACTGCTATATTTTAGTGATTAATTTATGCATTGTAATGTATTAATTATATTATATTGTGCTTATTTTACTACCATATTCCAACTATTTTGTTGCCTTCTACTTAATTTATTTATTAATATTCATGATGTATTGTAAAGTGCCACGAACAATTGTGGATCTGGCGCTATAACGAATTAAATATATTATTATTATTATTATTATTAAAGTATTGCTTGTCATTGCTAGTTTGATTTTATTTACTAGCTAATATTTTATTTTACTAATAAATTTGTCAATTATGCGACTAAAAGTTCTTTCAAAATTGTCCTTTTCTCGAATTTTGTAATTTAAATTGTAGGGTAATTACGTTGTTGTTGGCTCGCTCAAGGGTAATAAGTAATAAGAACGGATGAATCAGCAACCGACGAGTCTGCTGTTGACTTCCTGAGGCAGACACCTCTGGTAGAATTTGTTCATGCAGTCTCCCTTGTGTCTACAGCGGACAACCTTTAGCGTCCACTTGCCGTGCACACACGGTATCTCGGACACGGCTCCAGGTCGCCCAACGTTTAGCCTCTCTTGCGGTGCAGGCAGCTCGCCATGCCGCGACGTGCAACATTAAGCGTTACCGATCGTATTAAAGAAGACATTTTCGTAAATGAGTATGTTGTTTACGTTCCGTTCGGTGAGCCATCGGTGCCTGCATTGAATCGTCATGTAGGTATGCATACTTTTCAATTTTCCAGTGCCAAAAATGTTAAACAACCGCTGCTCTAACAGGTTTCGGACTCCCATTTGACTGCTTCGGATGCTACCTGGTTTACGTACGCCAATCGCAGATTGAAACTGCGAAAAAGAGATAAATACCGTTCCAATGGTCTCAAAGAAGGTCACAACAAGTTGTGCCTGACTGGCAGTATGAACACCAGCCAAGTTCAAACTGTTGTTACTACAATTGAAGACCAGAATAGTGGATTCTTAATATAATATTATTGGCATCGTAGGTAATTTAAGTGTCGATTCGGCGACCTCCACCACCCGGCACCGGGTGCGAGTGCACCCCTGCCCCAGGATTAATACGCCACTGATGAATATATGACAACTTAACATTTGTTGTTATTCTTTTAATATACACATATAAACGCAAAACAAATTCCAGTGGTAATCGGAAGTGCTTAATGTTTAATATTCATGATGTATTGTAAAGTGCCACGAACAATTGTGGATCTGGCGCTATAACGAATTAAATATATTATTATTATTATTATTAACGTATTGCTTGTCATTGCTAGTTTGATTTTATTTAATAGCTAATATTTTATTTTACTAATAAATTTGTCAATTATGCGACTAAAAGTTCTTTCAAAATTGTCCTTTTCTCGAATTTTGTATTTTAAATTGTAGGGTAATTACGTTGTTGTTGGCTCGCTCAAGGGTAATAAGTAATAAGAACGGATGAGTCAGCAACCGACGAGTCTGCTGTTGACTTCCTGAGGCAGACACCTCTGGTAGAATTTGTTCATGCAGTCTCCCTTGTGTCTACAGCGGACAACCTTTAGCGTCCACTTGCCGTGCACACACGGTATCTCGGACACGGCTCCAGGTCGCCCAACGTTTAGCCTCTCTTGCGGTGCAGGCAGCTCGCCATGCCGCGACGTGCAACATTAAACGTTACCGATCGTATTAAAGAAGACATTTTCGTAAATGAGTATGTTGTTTACGTTCCGTTCGGTGAGCCATCGGTGCCTGCATTGAATCGTCATGTAGGTAAGCATACTTTTCAATTTTCCAGTGCCAAAAATTTTAAACAACCGCTGCTCTAACAGGTTTCGGACTCTCATTTGACTGCTTCGGATGCTACCTGGTTTACGTACGCCAATCGCAGATTGAAACTGCGAAAAAGAGGTAAATACCGTTCCAATGGTCTCAAAGAAGGTCACAACAAGTTGTGCCTGACTGGCAGTATGAACACCAGCCAAGTTCAAACTGTTGTTACTACAATTGAAGACCAGAATAGTGGATTCTTAATATAATATTATTGGCATCGTAGGTAATTTGAGTGTCGATTCGGCGACCTCCACCACCCGGCACCGGGTGCGAGTGCACCCCTGCCCCAGGATTAATACGCCACTGATGAATATATGACAACTTAACATTTGTTGTTATTCTTTTAATATACACATATAAACGCAAAACAAATTCCAGTGGTAATCGGAAGTGCTTAATGTTCACCTGACAATGTATGTATAAGATGGCGTCAAATACTTTGTCCATAACAAAACAAACACGCAGTTCTAGCCATTGGCAGCAGGTAGAAGAACAAGTTTTACAATTACTTGCAAAAGTGGACATAATACCACCTGAGGTTTTCTTACATTTGACAGTTGCCAATTGCATGTATGCAGATTCATGATTAGTATATAGCAGAAATGTCATTAAGTTATCATTTTATTGGTGGTTAAACAATGTTTTATTGACATATACCTACATGCTATTATATAATTGGTAACGGATATGTTCCAACATTGTAACATTTTACAAATTACAATGTTAATATGTATAGACATTACACAAAAACACAATAATGTAAGGTTTTTGCTAAATATATACGTCAATAGGGAGCACCATTATTAACAGAAAATAATGTTAAGGTACACTACCACCACTTAAATGTGACGGCACTCTTCTGTCCCGTCCGCAACATTGTGTATTACTCATATCAAATATTATTTGTTATTTCTGTTGGCACAATGTATCAACCATAGTGCGCCTTACGTAGAATACTAATATAGAATACACGATAGAGGTAAGGATTTAAACGTATTCATAACAAACAATGTTTGTATCGGAATTCTCCCTCTGTTCGGGGATAACTTATTCTCCATTGGTTATATGTAACTTTGTATTGCAAAACAAAATTCTAAACTCAGGTACAATAACGATTGACCATTTCGTCATTAAATTGCTGTCACTCACCATCAACAAATCCACCATCAACATGCATATACACTTGTGGACGGAGTAATTTGGCACGATCAAGCAAATGATTGGACAAGAATGCAGCAAAGATCAATTATACCAATAACCAGTGTATTAGAACGAACGTGGAATTTTAGGTCATAGACAGGCTGGTTAAACTTTTGTTGTAGAGGATGCCCTACGGAAGTCACGTTCTAGGCTTATATTCCCGTTTGGCAACCAGAGTAATGGTACATTACATATCATACAATTTTCCATTGTATTCACAATTATTTACCAATGTTATTTACTGTGTTGCATATAAATCAGGCAAGTTTATTAATACGCCATCGTGCTTCTTCGATATCCATTAAGATATTTCGCGAATGTTGGGTCTAAGTTGTATGTCTGTCTTTATTATACATCTGATAAGATATCTGAGAAGCAATATTGCTTCTCGGATACCCATTAAAAAGACGTAACGAATGCTTGGTGTGGTTTGTGTAAAGTGTGAAAATGTGTATTGCGGAAGCCATGCTATCATCTGGAGGTAAAAAAGGTCATGAAACTAGAATACCCACATTTACTTAAGCAGTCAGGTAACATTAACAACTTTCTGTTTATGTAATGCCATAACAACAAACCACTGTAATCTGTTACCAAGGGAGGCAGGTGTTTTAATCATCATCAAACAGTGTTAAAACAAATGTGGTTTTCCGGCGCTCGCCATACAAAAATGGTTTAACTTGTGTTCTCAGTATTTTATATCTATAAGACGTTAGCTAACTAAAAACAAAACATAACTTTTACAGCATTTACATTTTTCAGTAAGATTTCTCCAGTTTTCAAAAAAAAGTCGTTGCCCTCCTGTTTATTATTTGCTATTCTTCTTGATTATATTTTTGCGAGACTCAGTAATTGTCGAAAATCTTATAATACGGTAAATGAAAAATGCACAGGGGAATCTATTTCTACAGCCAATAAAACTGTATCATAATTATTATTAGGTTCTAGGGTGCCCCCATCTATTTTTTTCCCAACTTTTTCTTCCTTTTGTTTGAAAACTACAAGGCGTGACATATAGATACAGACACTTTATTGCCATGATCGGAAAATACAATAACAGACATGTCAATTAGGAATGTGACTTGGTGTTAAAACGTACAGTCACTTCAAACATACCAAGAACATACAATAAAAATAAATAAATAATACAAAAATAAGTATAAAATTGTATAATTGTCTAGTCTATATGTAATCCTCGATAAGGCAGCCACGACACGGGGAAAGTAACTGTCCCGAAAGCGATTTGTCTTAGCACGGTTATTTCTGATTCGCCTGCCTGAAGGGAGTTATTCGAATAAATGGTGGTCGGGGTGTGCAAGCTTGATCCGTGATAAATTTGTCAGCTCTCTTCCTGGTCCTTTCACTGTATATACAGATAGAGGGATGATAGAGGGATTCACTGCCGACGATCTTCGATGCTGTTTTACTACTCTCTCTCTAGCCTGATCTTTTTTGACGCTTGTTGATTTTTCCGAACCATACACATATGGCGAATGCAAATACACTCTCAATGGCCGAGCGATAGAATTGAAAAAGAATTTCTCTCCTCAGCCCGAACTTCTTCAGCTGGCGCAGGAAGTAGAATCTTTGCTGGGCCTTCTTCACGGCTGCATCAGTGTCTTTCTCCCATCGCAAGAGATAATGGTGCCCAGACATTTGAAGCAATCCACTCTTTCGATGGCTTCGCCATTGATAATAATGGGAGCAACTATGTTCGCTTATTTAAAAAAACGTAATTTACTCAAACAATCATCTTAGCGTTAAGAACGTTCTTAGCCGCTTTATGAAACCGGCTCCAGGCCCATATTTCATGAAGCCTTCTTAAAGTTTTAAAACTGTTAATCCCAGCTTTAAACCTAGGACTAAATTAGGCCATACGCCAGAAAGTAGATTAAACTTAGTCCGTATACCAGAAGGTGGATTCACTTTAATCCCAGGTTTAGGCCACCTGTCTAAACTTCAGTAGTTAGTCCTGCTCCAGGGTAGGATTAGTGGTGGACTAACTCTCACAAATCAATAACTTATAATCAATTTATAGCATGTTTTCCACACAATACCACAATAATCAATTCTATTATAAATATTTGATTTTCTATATAACTAAAGCCACCAAAGTGTGTAAAAGTATGTTTATTCTTAAATCAGTATGGGTTTATTTAAACTGTTAAACTGTTAATTGTTAATTTGTTAATTAAAGCATTTAAGGAAATTAATAAATTTATATTTCCAGTAAGTAGTCTAATTAATTAATTTGATAAAAATGGATTAAATTTAAATGACAAATTCCCAATTTAATCGCAATTAAAATTGGTTGCTAATGAGTATTTTATGTCCATGGTACCTATAAGTATTTCCTCCCGTTTCGTACAAAAAGCATTCATAATCTTAAGGTAATCTCTATTTTTAATACAATTAAAGTTAATGTAATTGAACAATTTGTGTGATAAATATGTTACGTTGATTGGTAATCTTCTGAGTTAATATTCCTTATGTCTGCATTGCTTAGATAAATGAAAAATGTTATGTTAATTTTATGAATTAATATTTCAAGTCAAGTCAAGTTTAATTTAGTCAATACAACGTGATAATTGATTTAATTCACAAATTAACAATTGACTCTCAATTAACTGTTCATTTAAACAGTTACTAATTAGTATTTTATGTTCATGTTTGCTCCAGTTTCTTACAAAACTAAGTCATTTCTGAATTCAATCAGCAATTTTAACAACGCATAATAGAAATATCAATGTAAATTAAAATACAGAAGTTTAATGTAATTGAACAATTTAATAGATTTAGTTAATTTACCTAATAAATGTGTGATGTTATTTGGTAAACATCCGAAGTTAATTGTAATTTAATTAATAACTTCCCATGATAATTACCACATGTCTGCGTTGTCTACAGTAATTAAATGGTTTAAAAAAATCATAAATGTTTCCACAAAATCTAGTTTAGATTAATTTAATTAATTAATTTTACATGAACATGTTAATTTTATTTAATTGATACATTTCCAATTAACTCTCAATTTAGTATTCATTTAAATGTTACGTTCTATCAAACAAAATAGACAGGCAGCTCATCAGCTAGCCACTGGACACGCGGACACAAGTACATTTAGTCACATGTGAAGTGTGAGAACTCAGTAGTTTCCCACCAAAATACTGGAAATGCCCAGGGAATTCCACAAGAGGCACCTTATAACAACAATAACATGTCATGGGTTTAATCCTGGGATTAGTAAATTCTAGGACTAAAATGTTCTCGTATACGGACTAACTTAGTCCGAGGATTAGCTTAGTCCCACGTTTAACAAATCCCAGGATTAACTAATCCTGGGTCTAAGTTAGTCCTTGTTCTGACATACGACCCTTAGCATTAGGCTTAGTGTTACGTGTTTGCGTAAACTCCTCTGCCATGGCTGTATTCGTCTATTTAAAAAAATGGTGTCATTCCCTAACGCCCTATTCACATTGTTCAATCTGCGTCGAACATTGAAAGCAATTTCGTTGATGAGATTAGATTGCCTAGTGTGAACATCCGAAAGCAACTGGTGTCGAATTCAACGGTTGCTTTTGACGTCGAAAGCAATGGAACATGTTCTATTTGTTTTCAATTAGCTTTCAACCACCCTCTTTTTAATTTGAGCGAATCAATGGAAGAGGCTGGCCCAAAGCAAAGCTGGTGGACGCCATTACACGTATTATAATACCTATATTGCCAAGCCCAGACCAAGCCCAATGCTACTCGCTAGCAGCAGTGCGTCTGCGACGAAGACTGTCGACTTCAAATAAACGAAATGGAAAAGACGAGTGCTAACAGCCACTAATCACTCGAAGCATTCTAGTCTAGTCTAGTCGTATGTAATCCCTGCTTTTGTGACAACACTTTAATATTGCCTGCATGGAAATTGCATACAACTTAAAAGTAAAATATTCTTTTACTGGTGGGAGCATAAATCGTGCGTCCTAATATTTTATGGGAATTATGCCGTTTTGACATAAACCTGATTAAATTCTATCTCAAATATCTATATGATAAATATCTAACACATATTCCATAAAATGTCGGCAAACAGACTTTTGCTGTTAGAAAAGTTGTTTTCAGTGAAGTACTTACGAAAATAGACCGACGGAATCCAAACTCGTAAACGACGCCTAGGTAAACAAACGGAGCGTCCTATCTGCGCTGTATCAATTGCTCTATGGCCAGAACGTGTCAAGTGAATCAGTGCGAGATCAGGCGTTGTATAGGCTAAGGCTAAGAACGTTAAGTTAACGTTAAGTGCCACGGGGTTTGACCTGACACGAATTTTCCTGTAGTATTTTAGAGTTGCCGTTGCGTTGCTGCAAAATTCAGTATTGAATATTCCAAAAATTGATATGTACACATTGTCTAATACGTCTTAACTTCGCATATAACATTTTTTTTTCCTTAGATTTTGATCTTATTAATATTATAAAAGGTGCAGAAACCAGTATGTGTTTCATAAAGTCAGTGCCTTGTAAACTATATCTGTTATGACATTATTGGTTATCACTATATCACTGCATGTTGTCATTTAAGCCAAAATGTATAATACCTAATATAGAATTCTAAATTTCTACATATAGAAGAACAAACTTTATGATCAATGGAAAAATATGAATATCTGTACAGCTCTATTCTGTTTTTTGTGTCACTAATTCCTGCAAATAGGAGAGAGCAGCATATCATGTAATTATAGTTTCTGACACGTTAACATGTTAAGAATATCCATGGTGGCAATTTGTTCTAGGTGCACGTGTTGCTGCTGTGTGCCCGGACACACTGCACTGGAGAGATTGCTGGAAGGAACAATGACGAGTTTTAAACATGATAACGACCCAACCAGGTGTGAGCTGCACCACAGAGCTTAGTGACTTCCCTGCAATGTCTGACTTTCTGAATGAACAAGAAGCATTTTCTGCAAACTGCTGAAACTGCATGAAACACACTTTGTTTTTAACATTGCTGCTACAACTACTGAATGAAGAAACGTGTAATAAAACTCATGTTTGTGGGCCTTTCTCACACTGTGTTGCACGTGATGACATTTTCGTGTTGAAGAGACTTATGAACATATGAGGTTGCAGTGAGAGTGCAGCCTGACATACACTACCTTAATTATATATGATAATGTATATATTTATGGACAAGAGAATGTTGCAAACAAAATTGCAACATTGCTGCAACAAACCTCCAACCTGCTGTCAGAATTAAAATAAATATCAGGTTAATCTCCCAAGACTTTGGTTTTGTGTTTTAATATCATGTGTATATTAAAACATCATATTTAGTAAAGATTGTATCATCAATGTGAAGGACATCTGGCTTGAATAGCTGTGTTTGCACATCGAATGCATTGAAGCCACACAGGTTTCCCCATCATGAGGCAGCTTTCGCAGAACCCCTAACAGTACTTTTGTACGACTGATCGACCGCCACTCTGAGAAGGACTGGTAGATCGCCGTGTGACTCAAATCTGCCTGTCATCCAGTTCCGTGACACCTTGGAATTGTGTCATGTTTTCTCTTCCGTTTGACTGCTTCAGGAAACATGATGCTGAACTGACAGCTACAGTTGTTAATAAACCGGGTCGCCATCTCATAATTCAATGAATACGTCTTATATTTAAGAAAAAATGGCACTAATTAAGTCACTATAAAGGTGCCACGGAATTTCGTGATATACGGATATCTAGTTGACTAATATATAAAATTATGATAGTAATATAGTGTCAACAAAAGCCACAACGTTGTTGATCGAACTTAACTGCGCGACATCTTCACAAAAAACGAAAGTTTGAAATGGAATTAGGTTAAAACAATAATCGACATCACCATTAATGAATGTGCAGTGGCAGTGGCAGTGGCAGTGGCAGTGGCAGTGGCAGTGGCAGTGTCGGTAAAGTGTAACCAGAGAGAGATTCACACTCAGCAATGATATAGTTGTCGCCTTCTTCCTTCTGGAGGATCTGTGTTCCCCAGCAGAACTTCCAGCCATAGCTCACACAATAGGATGGCTCGATTTTGGAATAACAAAACGTGGTAAAGGTTATCAATGTGACACCAACACACAGCTTTTGTTTGAACTTGAAGCCTGTGCTTCCCAACAGTCCCGGGAGCATCCATCTCAACATTTTTGCTAAGGTTGAATAGTGTGAACATGCCAGTTGCTTTCAACCGCGGTGGCTTTCACCGCGATTGCGTTCAACGAGATTGCATTTGACGTCGAATTCGATCCTGGTTGAATAGTGTGAACAAGACAAACATTTTAGCATTAAGAATGTTATTAATGGTTTCATGAAACCGACCCCAGCTTCTTAAAATGTTTTTTACGTCAACCTCCTCCCTCCGCTCCTCCATTCTGAGCTTATCACGTCTCTTCACTCCCGCAATTCATCTGACCCAGTAGTTTTCTCTGTCATTACCATAGTCTCTAGGCCATACTGGCATGCCGGGGTTACACCTGAGCACAACACCTTTCTTTTAAGCTTACGCGATATGCGTCTTTCTCTTGTCACACCTCCGACTTTCCTCCAAGCGTAGTCTTTCTTTCATATCTTTTTTTCCCGACTTTCCCGCTTCAGTACAATCTTAACTGATTTGATTTACTTATATTGTATATGTTTTTTTATTAACATAGTGTAATATTTCTGAATTTTGTCCCAATATATATATATATATATATATATATTATATACATTGGCCACTATGGCCTAGAGATTAAGGTAATGACAGAGACACAAGAGGATACAGGTTATATATATATATATATGTGTGTATATATATATATATATACATATATATATATGTATATATATATATATATATATATAATAGTAAAACATTACTGCATAATGAAGAGTTGCACGAATAGTTGTTAGGTGTACGTTTAATCGAACAACACATTGCAATTTATATAACAATTAATTTACATTGCAGTCCAATCCACTAAATCCAATCCACTAAATTAATATATTAAGATAGCGCCCGTCGGAAGTGTTACTGCACATGACGGAAGTAACAAGAACGGATGTTTCATTTTTTGCAATTATAAATTCTCTTCTGGACTTCTTTGGGCAGACATCTCTGGTAGAGTTCGTCCATGCAGTCTCCCTTGTGTCTGCACCGCTTCACCTTAGATGTGCACTTGCCACGATAGCACCAGCCAGAGCACACGCGGTAGTACGGACACTGCATGCCTTCTAACTTGAAGCCCTTGCTGGCGTGCAGGCAGCCCATCTGGCCGCGACCTGCAATGGCGAACGTTACCAATCATTTTAAACAAGACATTCACAAATCCACTTGGTAAACATTCCGTGTCAAATTTGAATCGCCATAACCCACTGTGATCTCCAGATACGTTTGCTCGTTTCTATTAAAATTTACTTTAAACAATTGTGAACGAGCATCATCACTCGATTTATCAACATATTTCATAACATGCTAATATTTCATAATTGATAAAATTATAACAATTAAGTTGATACGCAATATTTAGCATAAACAGTTATTGATGCGTCCTGGGAAACTGAAGATAACCAACACTCATGACAGTCACTTGGTCGTCATTCCGGCTATACTGACTGCATCCGTTCTGTTCTTGTTTACCGACTTAAATGGACACAAAGGTATTTTTGGTCTGCGTCTAAGAGTTAATCAAATTAATTATTAGCAATTACAATCAAGAATATTGCCAGCAAATTACTAGAATAACCTTGTCGACCACACACCATTTACTTTGCCCGGACAACGCCATTGTGTTAGAAAGATGAATGTCATCTGTGCCTACTTTTCCAGTGTGTCAGTTGTCAAACTTAGAATAAAGACTGGTACTCTAGTTAGCGTCGAGGAATTTGTTTTGGCGCTGTAACGACTAAGTATGTTACGTCTGTACAGTGCATTGTATGACATTATAATACGTGTTACAAGTGTGACTCTGAATCGAAGGAAACACCAGAAACCAACATATGAGCTGACATGTTCACATAAATATGTCGAGAAACATGGACATTCGATGCGTCTCCGCAACGTCATGGCCAGAAAGATCTGAATGGTAATTTGTCACGCACTGGGGCGTGTCTCAGTATGTCAGCCGCCGGGAACTGATTTCACTAGAATCTCACACTTTGAAAATAAATTATGAGTAAACCACAGGTGTGATATTGTTGATTGTAGTTGCAAATGGTTAGATTGTATTGACTGTTAGGTATGTCGGCCCACACAATTGCCTTTTTCCTTTTAACGAACACACGTGAGTATAAATGACTGTCCTTGCAAAGTGAATCTGTATTATTGATTCTATAAACAATACGATGGTAATGTTTTGTGATTGAGCCTGGAATCCGTTCACAAATACATCAAAGAATCAGAAAAATGACAATAAAGATTATTATTTTTCAGAATGTTTGTGAATGAATTTGTATTATAATACTTATCATTATTATTATTATCAGTGTCGTATTTAAGCCGGATATATGTTGTTATATGCAAGTTTACATTATTATTGTAGTTATTATTATTATTATTAATATATCAGGTCGAATGTACGACTTACCGTTAGCGATGACCATCGCTGCAAGAGCATTTCAATTTGAAAAAAAATCACTTCAGGAGTACCTAAATGTTACAAGCTGTCACCCATGCCAGGATTTATCTATGGCATTTACCGGTCATAACCAACCCGGATGACACTTTCTATTGTGATATTTTATTGCGTAGTGAGCTATTTTGTGAAAATGGTGGCAGGGCTTTTTGACGGTTTCTCAACATGTATATAATCGGCTATATATCTACCAACAATATGGCATGTGTGGAAAAACAACGCGCGTATGTGCAGCAAATTTTAAATCAATGTAATAGATAGAATTGAAATGAAGTACAAATGAAATACAAATACGTCAAAGAATCAGAAAAATTACAATTAAGATTTTTTTTTTTTTTAATGTTTGTGAATGAATTTGTATTATAATACTTATCATTATTATTATTATCAATGTTGTATTTGACCCATATATACAGTGCTATATGCAAGTTTTATATTATTATTGTATTATTATTATTAATATATCAGGTCGAATGTTCGACTTACCGTTAGCGGTGACCATCGCTGCCAGAGCCAGCACAAGAACACACACGAACACTTTGTTCATCGTCGCCAAAGAGCTGATCTTTCACACTGCGTCTATCGTGTAGATTTTGTTGCCGGTCTTAAGTCGTGTTCCACCAACATTGCCGCCTTATATAGTTAGTCATTAGGTCACGTCCCTGAAACACTCGAATGGTCGAATTGTATTCGAGTTGCCGCATGATTTCCTAAACATCTGTTTGGCAAAACACGCCTCCTGACAGTTGATAACGGCAGCTGCTTGTGGCTTAGAAGAGTAATTGCATTTGCTTCTGAGTAAAAGACATTTATTTTATCGCTAATACATAATAGCTTTCAAAAATCGACGTGCCGTCTTGTTCCGTTTGTAGCGCAGTCTGCGGCTCACCCAGAATTCTACTAATTCCCGCCAACACTGCGGTGAAATACTTTAATTATACACTGCGCATACAAATAAAATAAATCTGGTCGGAAATCTCCGAAATGTGCCATGTTTCTAGAGCCAGTTTTGGGAAATATGGACCGACCCCCTGTTTAACATAAGTTGAGATTGTTGAATCTGACTTTGGTCTCTGTCACCTTTAGTACAGTCGGAAGGTATGCCCCCATGCACCCATTGGATTTATTAATGAAACTTACTTTTTTGCAACCCTGAAGGTGTCTAGTAAAACATATTTGGATGTTCACATTTCGAAATAATGTCCGATGGGGTCCGTTTGGCGGCCATTTTGGATTTTGTCACGCGCGACTGGTAAAATCAAGGATACCCATATCTTTTGAACCATTCATCGTACAAAGACAAATGAACCCATTTTTTCGTATAACTGTGGCATGAGGAATCGCTTGAGATGGTTATTTTGACGATTCAAACATATTTATTTCTTCAAAATGCACATAATACCATATTTTCATGCCTGAAATCAAGTCAAATACTAAGTTAAGGATAGGTGATTGCGCATAAGCACTGACACAACATTATATGTCACTACTAGGCAGAAAATTTGCTAATTATGAGTCCAAGAAGAAAGGAAACTACACGAAATCTACCCACTACGATCAGTATCTACGTCTACTCAAGAACTATCTACCCGAAACTTACCCTCGACACTACACACTAATCATCATCATCGCCAAGATGCAGTTCATCGTAGTCAATCTCCTGATCATCTTCCTCTTCCCCTCCTCCTCCTCCTCCTCAGCAGCTATCTCAAGCAAGTCAATGAGTGGGGGAGGCAAGATTGGATTCAAATAAACAAAAATTGGAAAAGACGAGTGCTAACAGCCACTAATCACTCGAAGCATTCTAGTCTAGTCTAGTCGTATGTAATCCCTGCTTTTGTGACAACAACACTTTAATATTGTCTGCATGGAATATGCATACAACTTAAAAGTAAAATATTGTTATACTGGTGGGAGCATACATCGTGCGTCCTAAAATGTTATGGGAATTATGCCGTTTTGACATAAACCTAATAAAATTCTTCCTAAAATATATATAATATTTTATGCTAAATATTTAACACATATTCCATAAAATGTAGGCAAACATACTTTTGCTGTTAGAAAAGTTGTTTTCAGTGAAGTACTTTCGAAAATACACCGACGGAGTCCAAACTCTTAAACGACGCCTAAGTAAAAAACGTAGCGTCCTATCTGCGCTGTATCAATTGCTCTATGGCCGTGTCAAGTGAATCAGTGCGATATCAGGCGGTGTATATGCCAAGGCTAAGAACTTTAAGTTAACGTTAAGTGACACGGGGTTTGACCTGACAAGAATTTTCCTGTAGTATTTTAGAGTTGGCAAGTTGGTTGCAGTTGCCGTTGCGTTGCTGCAAAATTCAGTATAGAATATTCCAAAAATTGATATGTACACATTTTCCAATACGTCTTAACTTCGCAAATAAAATTAATTTTTTCTTCGATTTTGATCTTACTATTATAAAAGGTGCAGAAACCGGAATGTGTTTCATAAAGTCAGTGCCTTGTAAACTATATCTGTTATGGCATTACTGGTTATCACTATATCACTGCATGTTGTCATTTATGCCAACATGTATAATACGTAATATAGAATTATAAATTTATAAATATAGCAGAACAAACTATATGACCAATGGAAAAATATGAATATCTGTACAGCTCTATTCTGTTTTTTTGTGTCACTAATTCCTGCAAATAGGAGAGAGCAGCATATCATGTAATTATAGTTTCTGACACGTTATCATGTTCAGAATATCCATGGTGGCAATTTGTTCTAGGTGCACGTGTTGCTGCTGTGTGCCCGGACTCACTGCACTGGAGAGATTGCTGGAAGGAACAATGACGAGTTTTAAACATGATAATGACCCAACCAGGTGTTAGCTGCACCACAGAGCATGGTGACTTCCCTGCAATGCGTCTGACTTTCTGAATGAACATGAAGCATTTTCTGCAAATTGCTGAAACTGCAATAACACACTTTATTTTCAACATTGTTACTACAACTACTGAATGAAGAAACGTGTACATTGTTTTCAAACTCGTGTTTGTGGGCGTTTCTCACACTGTGTTGCATATGACGACATTATCGTGTTGAAGAGACTTATGGACATATGAGGTTGCTGTGAGAGTGCATCTTAACATACAATACCTTAATTATATATTATAATGTATATATATATATTATGGACAAGAGAATGTGGCAAACAAAATTGCAACATTGCTGCAGGAAACCTTCAACCTGCTGTCAGGATTGAACTAAATATCAGGTTAATCTCCCAAGACTTAGGTTTTGTGTTTTAATATCATGTGTATATTAAAACATCATATTTAGTAAAGATTATATTATCACTGTGAAGAACGTTTTCCTTATTACGGATGCATAAGGCATAGTTTAATATCTCATGACTCATAGAAAAGGTAACGTGTTTCATTTTGGTTTCGTATTGGCGATACATCAGGCTTGAATAGCTGTGTTTGCACATCGAATGCATTGAAGCCACAGAGGTTTCCCCATCATGAGGCAGCTTTCGCAGAAACCCCTAACGGTACTTTTGTACGACTGATCGACCGCCACTCTGAGAAGGATTGGTATATCGCCGTGTGACTCAAATCTGTCCGTCATCCAGTTCCGCGACACCTTGGAATTGTGTTACGTTTTCTCTTACGTTTGATTGCTTCAGGAAAAATGATGCTGAAAAACTGACAGCTACAGTTGTTAATAAACCGGGTCGCCATGTCATAATTCAGTGAACACGTCTTATATTTGAGAAAAATTGGCACTAATTAAGTCACTATAAAGGTGCCACGGAATTTCGTGATATACGGATATCTAGTTGACTAATAGATACTATTATGATAGTACTATAGTGTCAACAAAAGCCACATCGTTGTTGATCGAACTTAACTGCGCGACATCTTCACAAAAAACGAAAGTTTGAAATGGAATTATGTCAAAACAATAGTCGACATCACCATTAGTGATAGTGCAATGGCAGTGGCAGTGCCAGTGAACGAAGTCAGTGTCGGTAAAGTGTAACCAGAGAGAGATTCACACTCAGAGATGTAGTCACAGACAAGGTAAAATTTAAAGATATAGTTGTCGCCTTCTGGAGGATCTGTGTTCCCCAGCAGAACTTTCAGCCATAGCCCACACGATAGGATGGCTCGATTTTGGAATAACAAAACGTGGTAAAGATTATCAATGCGACACCAATACACAGCTTTTGTTTGAAATTGAAGCCTGTTCTTCCCAACATTCCCGGGAGCATCCATTTTGATACAATATATCTCAACACATCACGTGATGTCAACATTTTTGCTAAGGTTGATTAGCGTGAACATGCGTTAAGAATGTTCTTAGTGGCTTCAAGAAACCGAACCCAGCTTCTTCTCAACCTCCTCCCTCCGCTCCTCCATTCTGAGCTTATCACGTCTCTTCACTCCCGCAATTCGTCTGACCCAGTAGTTTTCTCTGTCATTACCATAGTCTCTAGGCCATATTGGCATACCGGGTTACACCTGAGCAGACATTTTTCTTTTAAGCTTACGCGATATGCGTCTTTCTTCCATCACACCTCCGACTTTCCTCCAAGCGTGGTCTTTCTTTCTTATCTTTTTTCTCCGATTTTCCCGCTTGAGTACATTCTTAACTGATTTGATTTACTTATATTGTTTATTTATTTTTTATTAACATAATATGTCAAACGCTTCTTAATTTTGTCCCAATATATATATATTATATATATTGGCCAGTATGGCCTAGAGACTATAGTAATGACAGAGACACAAGAGGATACAGGTTTAAATATGTGTGTGTGTGTGTGTGTGTGTGTGTGTGTGTGTGTGTGTGTGTGTGTGTGTGTGTGTGTGTGTGTGTGTGTGTGTGTGTGTGTGTGTGTGTGTGTGTGTGTGTGTGTGTGTGTGTGTTTGTGTGTGTGTGTGTGTGTTTATATATATATATATATATATTTATATATATATATAATATATATATATAATAGTAAAACATTACTGAATAATGAAGAATTGCACGAATAGTTGTTAGGTGTACGTTTATTCGAATAACACATTGTAATTTCTATAACAATTAATTTACATTGCAATCCAATCCACTAAATATTAATATATTAAGATAGCGCCCTTCGGAAGTGTTACTGCACATGACGGAAGTAACAAGAACGGATGTTTCATTTTTTGCATTTGTAAATTTTCTTCTGGACTTCTTTAGGCAGACATCTCTGGTAGAGTTCGTCCATGCAGTCTCCATTGTGTCTGCATCGCTTGACCTTAGATGTGCACTTGCCGCGATAGCACCAGCCAGAGCACACGCGGTAGTACGGACACGGCATGCCTTCTAACTTGAAGCCCTTGCTGGCGTGCAGGCAGCCCATCTGGCCGCGACCTGCAATGGCGAACGTTACCAATCATTTTAAACGCAACGTCATGGTCAACAAGATCTGAATGGTAATTGGTCACGCACTGGGGGGTGTCTCACTATGTCAGCCGCCGGGAACTGATTTCACTAGAATCTCACACTTTGAAAATAAATTATGAGTAAACCACAGGTGTGCTATTGTTGATTGTAGTTGCAAATGGTTAGATTGTATTGACTGTTATGTCGGCCCACACAATTGCCTTTTTCCTTTTAACGAACACACGTGAGTATAACTGACTGTCCTTGCAAAGTGAGTCTGTATTATTGATTCTATAAACAATGCGATGGTAATGTTTTGCGATTGAGCCTGGAATACGTTCACAAATACGTCAAAGAATCAGAAAAATGACAATAAAGATTACTATTTTTCAGAATGTTTGTGAATGAATTTGTATTATAATACTTATCATTATTATTATTATCAGTGTCGCATTTAAGCCGGATACATGTTGTTATATGCAGATTTTATATTATTATTTTATTTATTATTATTGTTAATATATCAGGTCGAATGTACGACTTACCGTTAGCGATGACCATCGCTGCCAGAACTTTTCAATTTGAAAAAAAATAACTTTAGGGGCACCTAAATGTTACAAGCTGTCACCCATGCCAGAATTTATCTTTGGCATTTACCGGTCATAACCAACCCGGATGACACTTTCTATTGTGATATTTTACTGCGTAGTGAGCTATTTTGTGAAAATGGTGGCAGGGCTTTTTGACGGTTTCTCAACATGTACATAATCGGCTATGTACATATGCCAATAATGGGGCATGTGTGGAAAAACAACGCGCATGTGTGCAGCAAATTTTAAATCAATGTAATAGATATAATTGAAATAAAAGCACAAAACATATCAAATTATACTAACATTTTAGTGAAGTTTTGTGATCGAAGGAGTACAATAGTTCAAACCAATTACTTACATACGTGGCACTTGACAATTAGTTTTACTTTAAAAACATTCCAATTCATTTCTGAATAAAAACAGCATTATATCTTCTGACAAAACGATGTAATATATTGCATATACAATCAAAATATTAACCTTACCTTCTTATTTTTCATAATCGCCACCCAAGAATATAATTGGCAGTAAATATGCTAATTACAAGGTAACTTACCTCAATTTGGTATCGAAATGTTTTGTATTGAGAGATACGTATTTGTAGGTAATGCGCATATCAATATTGCAGACGAAGTTGAAAGAAAAACACAATATATGCTAAGGATTAATAACAATTTAGTTTGGTTTCGTGAAGGGTGGGCATTAGTTCAAATCCTTACTTATATATCTGGTGCATATGTAATATATCCAAACATGAATTGCATACAAAACCGAAACACTAATCCTACCCCCTTATTTTTATAGCCGCAGTCTTCAAATTCAATCGACAACATATATCTACCAATTACATATCTACATAGCTAATTTTTATTTATAAATGTTTGGGAAGGAAATTTACAAACTTGTTGTTAATATGAATGCCTATATTGCAGACCTACTTGAAAGAAAAGCACAACATATGCTCAGATTCACACACTTTTGACAAACAGTGGATCAGTCGAACCATGGTGCTTAATTCATACCGTGCGACAGTCCAGCGGAAAACCAAATTTGATATTCTCTTACGTGAGATGAGTAAACATCCTAACCATTCCATGCTGGAGCCGATCCGTGATATGCAAGAGTTCTTGATCTGTTTAGATACGTTCGCTAATCCTAGTTCTCCGAACATTCTGTTCTGCCGTGGTTCCCTTTTCTTAACTTGTCTCCCCATTCCTTTGGTATAAGTCGTCGTAGAAGGCTTCTTGGAAGGTCATTCTGGGAATTTTGGACACAACGAAATCTTGTCCAGGTTGTCGTTTAAAGAAGTTGAACGTCATGATGTTCTCAAACAACTGGTTTCTTGTGATTTTTCGGATGCCTCTCAAATAGCCGTATGTAATATCACCGAAACCGTCATTAATAGTTTTTATAATCTCTATTATGGCACTCTAACGGGTTTCGGACTGTGTCGGGCGCTACTTGTCTTACGTTCGCCAATAGCACAGATGAAAGTGCGAAACAGAGATAAATGCAGTGTCAATGGTCCCAAAGAAGGTCACAAGTGGTGCCTGACTGGCAGTATGAACACCAGCCAAGTTCAAACTGTGGTTACCACAACTGAAGACCAGAATTGTGGATTCTTAATATAATTTTATCGGCATCGTGGCTTAGTTGGGTGTCGATTCGGCGACCCCCACACTCGGTGCCAGGTGAGAGTATATCCCCTGCCCCCGGGGTAATACGCCACTGATGAATATATAACAACCTAAACGTTGTTGTTATTCCTTTAATACACACATAAACGTAACACAAATTCCAATGGTAATTGGAAGTGCATAATGTTCAACTGGCAGTGTATATATATATAAGATGGCGTCAAATACTTTGTCTATAACAAAACAAACACGCAATTCTAGCCATCGGCAGCAGGTAGAAGAACAACAGTTTAATATTGTTTCCAGACAATTACTTGCAGGACATCACACCACTTGAGATTTTCTTATAGTTGACAATTGCATGTATGCAGATTAATGATAATTGGTAGCAGAATTTGCATCAATTTACCATTTTTATTGGTGGTTAACTACTGTTTTATTGACTTACATGCTATTCTTCTTATTATTATTATTACTTCTTAAGCCTGCTCAAAAGGGCTGTACACAATCAATATAATAATCAATAGAATAATCAATCAATAAAAAAATATATATTTTAGAAGACTGGGTATAATAAAATGAATATATATATATGTATTGTTTTTAAAATGTAATAAAAACTGACTAGAAAGAGTTAAGCACCAAAATGGGCTAGGAACAAATGTGTTTTTAGCAGCTTCTTGAAAGTGTTCAGTGTTTTTACTTCACGAATGTGAGCCGGTAGCGCATTCCACAACTTGGCTGCTGAACACTGAAATCTTCTGTCGCCGTAGGTAACTGTTCTAGCCCTTGGAACTTCTAGTGTCACTGAATCCATGGATCATAACATTCTTCTTGGTTGATAGACATTCAGCATGTCCGATATATATCCTGGAGCCTGTCCATGTAGGGCTTTACATGTGTGCATCAGGATTTTAAATTGCACACGATAGTTACCAGGTAACCAGTGCAGGTTTTTCAACACTGGTGTGATGTGGCTGTTGTGTGATGTTCTGGTTACAATCCGTGCCGCGGTGTTCTGTACACGTTGTAACTTGTTAATTGATGTCTGGTGCAGTCCACTGAGCAGAGCGTTACAATAGTCTAGACGTGATGACTAGTGATTGATTGGCATCATTTGTGAGATAACGCCTAATGTGCCCAATGTTGCGGAGGTGATAATATTCAGACCTACAGACACTATCCAAATGTTGCTCCATGTTCATGGCAGAGTCGAAGATAACACCCAGGTTTTTTACACTGTTCACTGATGTAATGTCAGTGTCGCCAACACGCACAGTAACGTTTTCCATCTGCTTGGTATTATGCTTGGATGTGAACAACACAACCTCAGTCTTTTCACTGTTCAGTTTTAGCATGTTTGCGTGCATCCATCATTCAATGTCCGAGATGCACCTCTCAATGAGTTCCAGGGATTCTGTTTGGGCTGCACCGTCCTTCGGCTTGAACGAGATGTACAACTGGGTGTCATCCGCATAGATAACACAGTCCATACCGACGGATAATGGCTCCTAGTGGTTTTGAGTACATGGTGTATTTCTTTGGGCCGAGTACCGAGCCTTGTGGTACACCATGTTCCAGGAGAACTGGATTGGAGTGCTCGCCATCTATGACCACTACCTGGTAACGGTCGTGGAGATACGATGCTACCCAGCCGAGAGCAGCCCCGGAGATTCCGAATAAGTTCTCAAAATGATTCAACAGAATTCCGTGATCGAGAGTGTCGAACGCAGCCCACAGATCGAGCATGACCACCACTGTGACACAACCATTATCCAGAGACTCGAGGATATCGCTTTGTACCTTGAGGAGCGCCGTCTCGGTCGAGTGAGATCTACGGTAGGCTGACTGGAGCTCCTCGTGAAGACCATTACTCACCAGGTGGCGCTCAATCAGTGTATCTACAACCTTCTCTAACACCTTAGACACCTTAGCAATGAAAGGAAGGTTGGACACAGGTCTGTAGTGTTTCAGGATGTCTGGATCGAGTGTTGATTTCTTGAGTAGTGGTCGTATATGAGCACACTTGAATGCACGAGGCACGCAGCTACTATTCATAGAGGCGTTGACAATCGCGGTAATGATATAATTTAAATTCTTTAGCCCACATCTCAGCATTCTTTCTCTCCATTTGTCCAATATATCTTCTATCCTACCCCCGCCTGAATCACACAACACCAGGTTATTCGCGAATGACCTGGTGTTGTGTGATTCAGACGGAGGTAGGATAGAAGAGAGATTGGACAAATGGAGAGTAAGAATGGAGAGATGTTGGCTAAAGATCAGCAGAACAAAGACGGAACACCTTCCGCTAATGGGGCACACAGAGCTGGAGAAGATGAAAAAGATTGTGTCTCAGGAAAAGGTAAATCTCCCAACTGTACAGACTTTTAAGTACCTTGGCTCTGTCATAGACAAGGAGGGTGGTGTCAGTAAGGAAACTGAAAGCCGAATGTCAAAGGGGTGGTCTAGGTGGAGGGAACTATCAGCAGTGATATGTGGTAAGAAAGGTGCCACAAAAGATGAAAGTCCTGCTCTACAAAACGGTAATTAGGCCGACACTTCTCAACGGCTGTAAAACTTGGCCTCTATCGACAAGTGATGAAAGACGACTGGCAACAACGGAGATGAGACTGATTAGATGGGCAATGTGTGTAAGCCTGCAGGAACACCGGAAGAATGAGGACATCTTGAAAGAAGCCGATGTGGAGAGCATTATGGTCATCACGAGGAGAAGAAGACTGGAGTGGTCTGGTCATGTGAAAAAAAAAGGAAGACATAAGATCTACCATGGAAATGAAGATAGTGGGAAACGAGCGCGAGGGAGGCCCAGGTTGAGATGAAAGGACGCAGTGAGGAAAGATTTAAAGGCATGGCAGATGAAGGAATAATGGGTTCAGGACAGGAAGACGTGGAAGAGTCTTTGCAAGACCCGCCATCCCACACAGGGAAAAGGCGGGAGAGGTGAGAAAGAAGAAGAATTTGAAGAAGAAGAATATTTGTTTTATTATGGTATAATGTATGGTAAATAACAAAAATGTAGGATGTTTGTCGGTTCTTAATTGTGCATACATATATAGCAATTTTGCCTTGTGCATGTTACTTGATAATATTGTAAAAAATAAAGTTTAACGTACTTGGCAAATCTATGTGAACTATGTGTCCTAAACTTTTTTTAGCTATATCGGGAATGCTATTTAGTAAAAGTGGCAAATTATGCCTAAGACATTTCTTTGCAAATTCATGTTTAATTTTATAAGTGTATATTTTATTTTTGACTCTTGTATCATGATTATGTACCTCATAGTTAAACATATAATTACTAAAGGTAATAATTATCAGGGATTTTTTTGAAGTTTTATTATTTTATTTTATTGAAAACCCCGTACCATGATGCAATAATTAATGTGTGGCACTATTAAAGAAAGAATTATATAATATTATTTTAATATGAAGACACAACACATGTTTCAATTTGTTAAAAAAATTAGAAGAAGCATTTGATATTTTGGTCAATATTTACATAGTCTATCTTCAGTGTCGGTATATTTTTCTTTGCTTTTTGAAATGTCATGTATTTAGATTTTGCTATGTTTAGTGATAATGTATTTATTTTGAGCTATTCAATTATTTTAGAAAGTTCTTCATTTATTAAAGATTCTACATTTTTGTCATGTATGTTATCGCTGAAAGTGTTTAATGTACTTGATACAGTTGTATTCATCGGCATAAATTATAAAATAAAACATTTTACTGGCTTGTGAAAAATCATTTATATATATGATGAATAACAGGGGTCCTAAGATTGAGCCTTATTGTAGACCTGTTGTTATTGATAACATATTTGATTTTATATTGTCAATTTCTGTATATTGTTTACGATTTCTTAGGAAACTGCTGAATAAGTTCAGATTTGTTCCATGTATACCATATTATTTCAATTTGTCAATTAAAAGGTCAATGGTATCAAAGGCTTTGGAAAGATCTAGGTAAATATTAATGAGTATTTCATTATTATCCAGTTAGGTTATTATTCTATCTGTTAATTTTAGTGCCGCACAGTCGGTTGAATGTTTAGGACGGAATCCATATCGATGGATAAAGAAAACATAGAGTCTTATATATGGGCCTATAATTATTGAATAGTGTTGGCTCACGTTTTTATAAATTGGAATTACCTT
This sequence comes from Paraescarpia echinospica, assembly GCA_020002185.1. Lineage (NCBI taxonomy): Eukaryota > Metazoa > Annelida > Polychaeta > Sabellida > Siboglinidae > Paraescarpia > Paraescarpia echinospica. Next base: position 15,368,434 of record CM034535.1, on the reverse strand, counting down.
AGAAATGTTTAGTTTATCCGGGAATATTCATGGGGTTAATATTTCATTTGTTAATAAAGTTAAACATTTAGTTAGTGCTGGTTCAAATTTTTTTAGCAGTTTGGTGGAGGGACCACCACAGCCACGGCTACTTTTGTTGGGTAGATTAATTATTGTTCTTTTTATGGTATATTCTTCAACGAGAAAGGTGAGAAAAAAATGCTATTATATAATTTGCAAGCCTATGTTCTAACATTGCAACATTTTGAAAATTACGATGTCAATCCGAAGAGACATTGCACAGCAAAACACCCAAAACACAATTGTGTCAAGTTGTTGAAAGTATATATAAGTCAATAGATAACACCCTGACTAACAAAAAATAATTATAATACCACCTAAATGTGATGGCACTCTTCTGTCCCGTCCGCAACGCTGGTATATGTATATATATATATATATATATATGTATGTATATATTTCTGTATTAATCATATCAAATATTACTTGTTATTTTTGTTGGCTCAATGTATCAACCATAGTACGCCTTACCTGTATGTATAATAGAACGTTTCAACCTCTAATAATAATAGAGAATACACGATAGAGGTAAGGTTGTAAACGTATTCATAACAAACAATGTTTGTATAGGAATTCTCCCTTTGTTCGGGGATAACTTATTCTCCATTGGTTACATGTAACTTTGTGTTGCAAAACAAATTATAAACTCAGATACAATAACGATTGACCGTTTCGTCGTTAAGTTGCTGTCACCCACCATCAACAAATCCACCATCAACAGGCATATATATTTGTGGACGAAGTAATTTGGCACGATGAAGCAAGCGATTTGACAAGAATGCAGCAAACACCAATTATATCAATAACCAGTGTATTAGAACGAACGTGGAATTTTAGGTAATAGCTGGCTAAACCTGTGTTGTAGAGGATGCCCTACAAAATTCACGTTCTAGGCTTATATTCCCGTTTGGCCACCAGACTAACGGTACATTACACAAAATTCCATTGTGTTCGCAGGGTCTATTGCCGCTGTAGAATGGACACCATTCATGGCTACTTACAAAGACTTGAATATCTTCATTTAGAGTCTCGAATTCCGCCGGGTTTATAATGATATGGTAATGGTAAAATGAAATGTATGAGTTTTTTAATTAGTCGGTGTGGGATGCAGGTACTCTATAGCACCTGGTGTTATTGGTTTTTAGGTGTTGTACAAAGTTTGAGGAAATGTTTGGGCTGGATGCGTCTTTTATTTATTCTTTGCGAAAGTATGTTTCTGTGGGGATGGCTGGGATAGATCCCTCAGCTATTTTGTACATGAATTTAAGTCGTACGTCCCGACGTCTGCTTTGTAGGTTACTGAGTTTTAGGTCTATTAATATGTTTGTGATCGATCCTTCATGTCTGGAGTGGTAGTTGCCGGTATTGAAACGAGCAGCGCGGTGTTGGATACGCTCTAGTTTGTCTATGTCCCACTGATGGTATGGGTCTCACGCTATGGATCCGTACTCTAAGGCAGCGCGCACAAGGGCAATATAACGGTCCGTTTGTTGTTTATAGGACAGTGTCGTATGTTACGCCTTAGGAAACCAAGTCTGGAGTTTGCTTTTTAGTTATTGTTGCGATGTGAGAGGGCCATTTAAGGTCGTCGGAGATAGAGATACCAAGATAGGGGTTGCAGTTTACATGTACTATGGTGGCTTTATTTAGGGTGTAGAAATAGTCAGTTTTATGTTTTACACCGGGGATGTAGAATTTGTTTGTATTGAAATTCATACCCCAGTCCTTTTCCCACTTTTGGAGTTGTTGTATTGCAATGTGATCGTTGAATGTTTTGATTTCTCTGTATAGTAGGCAGTCGTCTGCAAATAGGCGGACTTTAGATTTTACTGATGCTTGTAGGTCGTTTATATGACAGAGGAATAGTAGGAGGCAAGTACAGTGCCTTGCGGGACGTCGGATTTGACGGCTACTTCTCTCGAAATTTCGCCGTCTAGCGAAACTTTCTTGGATCTGTCAGTGAGGAAGTTTTATAGCCACTTGAGCGTGGTTCCGGTTATGCCATAGTGGGATAATTTATGGAGGAGTTTTGTGTGGGGGACTATGTCAAAAGCCTTTCTAAAGTCTACTTGAGTTCCGGAGTCGAAAGAAGAGAATGGGTCATGCGTGGTGGTTAGGAGTTGTGTTTCGCAAGAGAAGCCTGCTCTGAGGCCGTGGTTGAGGTGTGTTAGGATGTTGTGCTCTTCCAGGTAGTTCATGATATGGAGGTAGATTATGTGTTCGAGAATTTTGCGCGGTACTGATGTCAGGGAGATGGGGCGGCAGTTTTCTGGGAGGTGTTTATTTCCTTTTTAAATACAGCCGATACATTTGCTGTACGCCAGTCTCACGCTAGGTTGTCTGTGTCTAGGGATCTCTGGAAGATGTATCGGAGTGCAGTGTCGGAACAGTTCTTAAGGACAGCATTGGGGATCTGGTCAGAGTCACATGCTTTATGCGGTTTGATGGACTTGAGTAATGTACATACTCCGGCGGTGTCAATTTTAATGTCACATATATTGGGGTGTTGTGGGGGATCAAGGTGTGGGGGGCGGATCTGTCTTCTTTCGTGAAGACACTCTGGAACTGGTCCAAGAGGATCTCAGCCTTCTCCTTACTGTTACACACCAGTGATCAATTCTTTTTTAGGAGAGCTATTCCAATGTTGTCTTGTTTTCTACTTTTGATAAAGTTGCAGAATGGCTTTGAGTTTTTTGTTTGGAGACCTGTAGTGATGGTGTTATTAATAAAGTCCTATTTTGCTTTACGCAAACTTCGTCTACATGTTTTTGTATGAATTTGTAATTTTCCCAATTGTTTATTTTCTTGTCACAGTGCTTGTGTCCCATAGTATATCGGGACAGTTGAAGTCTACACAGAGGATTATTTGTTTTTGCTTTGAGTTTGTTGTGATCTTTGTTAGGGATTTAATTAGTTCTCGTATGGTTTTGTCGCAGCGTTGCGGTATGTAGAATGAACCTATTAATAGGTTCTTTTTGTTTTGGAGTTGTACTTTGACCCACATGATTTCACAGTCGCTACTGATGAACTTCCTGTGGAATTTGTCGATTTTGCTTTCTTGAAGAGTGTGAGGAGCTATTGGGTCTTCTTGCTGGGTTGTCTGATATTTGTTGGTTCGACTTGGGCCTGCTGGTGAAGAGGGGGTTGAAGGTTGGGGAGAGCGATTCAAGGATAATAGTTTCATTTGCAATGGGTTCATAGAAACTTGGGGAAATTTCGAAGCTTCTGAATGTGAAGCTTGATACAGTAAGTGTTTGACACTTACAGCATAACCACTGTACGTTTGAGCGTCGCAACAGGCTGTAGTCTTTAGTGCACATTTCTAGGCATGACCGGTGGTACCACATGCTGCATTCATCGCAGCACACGGCTTCTTCATTGGGTGACCATGACACAGCAAGCTCACAGAAGCCGCAGGGATATATGGGGAGTTGTCTTGGGCCTGGGTTTGTTTGTATGTCGCCTGAGAGGAAGAGGGCGAGTATTGTCAGCGTCTTGTTACTTTTTCGTTTGGGCCACATCAGATGGGATGAGTTGAAGGAATGGCGTGAGAAGGCATATATTCCGTTTATTGAGTCTGTTTTAGAAGCATTGAAGGATTGTGTAAGGAATCGATTTGTAGCTAATATGAATAAGAGCACGGACAGGGACCCTTGGGACATTGTTGTGATTGGCACGCAGGTGAGTGGCGAAAGAATGGTATAACCAGTGCCAGTAGTGACTGTGAATAATTGGAAATAAGATTGAAGTGGTGTGCTAAAGATCCAAGTTGAATAGGCTGCGGGGCTGTTTAAAAATTAGTAGTAATTATACGAGTGCATGAGTATCAAGACGTTAGTGCGGTGCGAATGAAAATGTAGGTCTTCGCCCTAGCTGGGGCCCAGGGCGATACTGGGAAGACGTCTTGACGGAGGGCCTGTTAGTAGAAAGTTTATTGTTGTGGGCACTGTTTTCCTTCTGTTAATAATGGCAGCCTATGATCAAATTGGATCTGTTCAAATGTGTAAGATGGAACGAGTTACGGTTTATGTTGTGTTGATTTGGGAAATTGTCGTGGTGGCGTAGTGGGCCCGTAGGCGTAGCCGTAGGCCGTAGCGTTATCATTGCTAGGGGACGAGATTACGTACGTAATGCTTGTTGGCCGACTGTGGGCGACTTGGTTATATTTATTGCTTAGGATCAATGTTTAGTTAAAAACGTGGTTTGAAAGTGACTATCTTGAGCGTGCTTGGTGGGATGTAATGGCACTTAGCTGTTTAATAGACCGGTTCGTGGCTTTTTCGGTGTTGATGTGTAATCCAAGATGGCGTGTTTTGGCGGGAGGTCTGCGGAGGTGATCACTTGTTTAAAGTTGTTAATTTTGAATCTGATATATATCTTACGTTGGTAATTTAAGCCTCTTTAGATTTAGTGAGACTTTAGTGTCATATGCACAGGAGTTTGTAGTATTTGATATAGAGCGTAATTTTGAATTTCGAATAACATTTTAGTGCCGATGTTAAGAACTTGTTTATATTTCACGCATGCGCACCCACATTTAATACTACGTTGTTATAAGTGTAACTCTGAATCGAAGGAAACACCAGAAACCAACATATGAGCTGACATGTTCACATAAATATGTCGAGAAAACAGGGACATTCGACGCGTCTCCGCAACGTCATGGCCATAAAAACTGAATGGTAACTGGTCAAGCACTGGGGCATGTCTCAGTATGTCAGCCGCCGGGAACTGATTTCACTAGAATCTCACACTTTGAAAATAAATTCTGATTTTGTTTGTTAGATTGTATTAACTCCTTTAGGTGTGTAGGCCAACACAATTGCCTATTTTCCTTGAGTTTAAATGACTGTCGTTGTAAATCTGTATTATTGATTCTCTAAACAATACGGTGGTAATGTTTTGTGATTGAGCTTGGAACACGATCACAAAAACGCTAAAGAATCAGAAAAATTAAGATTTTTCAGAATGTTTGTGAATTTGTATTATAATATTTATTATTATTACTAGTATCATTATCAATGTTGCATTTAAGGTGGATATACGATGCTATATAAAAGGGTTACATTATTATTGTTTTTGTTATTATTATTATTACATCAGTGTCGAATGTACAACTTTCCACTTGCGCTGACGATCGCAAAAGAACACACACGAACACTTTGTTCATCATCGCCAAAGAGCTGATCTTTCACACCGCGTCTGTAGTGTAGATTTTGTTGCCGATCTTAACTTGTATTTCACCAACATTGCCGCCTGATATAGTTAGTTATTACGTCACGTCTTTGATACATTCGACTGGTTGAATTGTATTCGAGCTGCCGAATGATTTTTAAACATCTGTTTGGCAAAACGCGCCTTCTGACAGTTGCCAACGGCAGCTGCTTGTGGCTTTGGAGAGTAATTGAATTTGCTTCAGATTAAAATACATTTGATATTTTATCGCTAATATATAATAACTCAAAAATCCACGTGCCGTTTTGTTCCGTCTGCGAGTCTGCCATAAATATACTAATTTACGCCAAGAATGCGGTGAAATACTATAATTATATACAGCGTATATAAATAGACAATAGTCAATGTAGGCAATAGGAAGTGAAGCGATGGTTTTTGGAAACATGTAATACACAGTATAACACCAGCAACCAAACGACGAACTATGAATAAATTACAAACTCGTAGATCGTAGTAATAATTTCTGTCCGTGGCCCTCTGTCCGTGCTCTCCTGTCCACGGTCCCCTGTCCGTGACCATCGGTCTGTAGCCCTCGGTCCTTGGCCCCCGGTCCGTAGCCACCGGTCCTTGGCCCGCGATCTGTAGCCAGGTCCGTAACTCCCTGTCAGTGGCCTCCTGTCCGTGGCCCCCTGTCCTTGACATCCTGTCCGATGCCCGAGGCCCAAGGCCCGTAACCCCCGGTCCTTGATCTCAGTCCGTAGCCTCCGAGGCCCCGCACTTCACCTACCCAAGGCCCGTAACCCCCGGTCCTTGATCTCGGTCCGCAGCCTCCGAGGCCCCGCACTTCACCTACCCTCAGGTTACGTGAATCACGAAGAAGTGGTAATTCCCAAGTTCGATTTGCCACAAACTATTTAAAAAATCGGTGTTAAATTACTATGCGAGAAATTCAGAAAAGGGGGTGTCCGTTTCGTGGCGATTATTTCCGGTCTCATTCGAAAACGCACACAATACGAGTTGCGGGATAATTACAAGCACTGCTTGCGCTGATGAATATGAACATTTAAAGACTGAGTATGAAAGATTCAAATATATATATGTGTGTCTCGAGATCAATCTTGATAGTTGGCATCGAGCGCTATTAGATTGTCATTCAAAATACTTACGGTATCTATCTGAAAACGAGCTTATAGTTGGTAACACGTGTAAACATCAATGATAAATGAATTATTAATTATATTATGAAATATATTACTGTTGTTTTGTTTTAAACGATGGGTGTTTGAAATGGCATATTACAGACACACGTCCTACAATGACGAGGTTTGTATAAATAATATATCGCTCAGTCCAGTAGTTCAGGCTGTTAATTTCCTGTATGACATTACAGACGGTTTCCTTTAAAAAAATGTGTATTTTTGCGCAAACAAGGGCTTGCACAGGAGTAACGTGTCTCCACGGATGTCACGTAGTAGGTAAGCGTGCGGTTTGTGCGGTTCCCGCGCCGTTGTAAATTTAAAGTGCATCACCGGATCACCCTTTCCTCGTCTTTATCCGGTTATAACATTTATGTGATATTTAGTAAAGTCAGTGGTATATCAAGGGTCTCGAAGAGGGCAGAATATGAGCTAAACCTAGAACATATTGGTTGTCCATGTAAAACGCCGTGGCGCTATAAGTTACGTAAGAATAATGGAAGAACCGTTGCCAATAGCGTCATGACTGAAAACCTTCCCCAAACACACATCACTGATTTATTGATTATTCAATGATATTTCCAGTCGTCAGGTGTTTGTTTACGATGTTGTGAAAGAGGCAAATACGTACCGTTTAATGGCTGAACAAATAGGCCTATTACTAATTATAAGTGCGTGTGATGCCTGATAATACGTTTGATTATTTATAAAGAATTGCAACAATGCAAAAATAGAGTAACCATAGTTCCATCCGTCATGCTACCATCATAAATATAGTTCCACCAGTTAGGCGACCATCATAACTCTACTTCTACTCGTCATGCGACCATCATAATTCTACTTCCACTCGTCATGCGATCATTGTAAGTCTACTTCCACTCGTCATGCGACCATCATAACTCTACTTTCACACGTCATGCGACCTTCATAACTCTAGTTCCACCCATCATGTGATTATCATAACTCTAGTTCCACCCAATATGCGACTATCAAAACTTTAGTTCCACCTGTTATGCGACCATAATAACTCTAGTTCCACCTGCTATACTACCATCATAATTCTAGTTCCATCTGGTATGCGACCATCATAGCTGTAGTTTTAACCGTCATGCGACCATCATAACTCTGGTTCCACCCGTTATACGACCATCATAACTGTAGTTCCACCCGTCATGCGACCATCGTAATTCTAATCCCACCCGTTATATGCCTATCATAACTCTAGTTCTACTCGTCATACGAACATCATATCTCTAGTTTCACCAGTTATACGACCATCATAACCATAGTTCCACCCGTCATGCGATCTTCATAACTCTCATTCCACCCGTTCTACGACCATCATAGCTTAGTTCCATTCGTCATTCGACCATCATAACTCTAATTCTACCCATCATACGACCATCATCGACCTATATTTTGTATGCAGCCAACATGTGTTTAATTAACATCGTGTGCGTTCTTGTATTTCGTAAACAATGCGTGTGTGTATAGCGGACACGTTATGAACAAACGTGCAAAACAAACAACCGCATTTAATCGTTTAATCTTGCAGAAATAAGAATGTGCATATGGTATTTTACGTACATTGAAGTCACAAGAATAAATCAATTAATTAATTTACGAATCATCTTAGTCAGCAAACATTTCCGTGTAGAACATGGGCGGTGATTTCAATATGGCGTAGGACGTATTTACTGCGCATGATGGAAGTAACACGAGCGACGGAATCTAGTTGCAATGCTCGAGTCGACTGATTACTTCTTTCGGCAGACACCTCTGGTATTGTTGACTCAGGCATTCGTCATCGCGTGGGCACCGTTCCTCCTTCATCGACCACTTGCCTGTACACACCATGTACCTGGGACAGACGACACTCTCGCCCAGTTTGAAGCCTACTTCGCGGTGTAAACAGCTCGCCTGGCCGCGACCTGTAATGACGCAGGTAAACGGTTAAAATAAGAGAGTTAATACCCGTATATACATACGTAGGCGTCGGAACCCAATATTTTTGGTAGGGGTTGGAGATAGGCTTAATCCCTCAATATTGTGACGGAGGGTGCAGTTAGAGGTTTCTGGTGAACTTCAAGGCGGGTGTAGATGGAGTGTTTGGTGAGTCTAGGGGAGTGTAATTGAAGGGTTTTGGTGAGCTTCAGCTCCCCAATGTTCACCGTATTCCGACTCCTGTTAAATACATTGTTTACATTACAGTAAGTAAACAATCATGCGACTGCGGAACTGTTCTGCCTTCTCTTGATATTTTTATTCATTCTTAGCATACCCGAACTCTTTCGATGGATGTTAATGCTTATAACATTACAAGCATTAGCTTGTAACATTACAAGCATTAGCATTACGTTGTTACGCTGTAACATTACGTTGTCACGTTGTCCGGGGCTTCGTCCCTAGATGCTGAATTTGTCCATTCTACACGTAAATATATGTTGACTATGCCGCTTATATTGGCATAGTCAACAGATAGTTTCCATTAAATAATTGCCCTTTATAAAGTGAATGTTTTCTCTTATCCAATCTACAATGGTTTTTAACGGACATATTACTTAGTGTGAACAAAAAAACAGGTTGCCATCAATATTTTCAAAACTATTTACTATTGTTATGAAACAAATCTATTGTGTCCCTTCGTAATCTCATTACCTCAAACGTTAATAATCGACATTCTGTTCAAGTTGGTTGCATAGCTAACGTAATTCAATTAACTTTCAACAGGAAATCGCTCCAACTATTATTACTATTTCTATTGTGTCAGTGAATCAGTAATTTTGCCAACTAGTTTTTAGTTTAATTGAATGTTATTTGTAAATAATATCTTCTAATGCGATCCTTTTAATAATTATAAGCGTGACTTAGGTTTGAGGACGTCGATTGATTTAAAGGTGAATAAAATAGTGTTTTAAACGCACCTTGAGTAGATCCTAGCCTATAAAGTCGCCAAATGGACGGAGTAAATGTTAACCGCCAGACCCACGTGAAAGACAGCGCCACAGCCCACGCGCGTACGAACACATTTAAAGCAGATGTACATGCCCCAGTGCAGCTGTGTATAACTCAATACAGTACAATCGCAGAACACAAACAAAGCGTTTTGGACTAACGTCACAGCGCTATTTCTGAACAAATGAACGAATACATAACTACAAGATCCAAATATAAGGAAACACATAAACCAACTAACTAGTCAGTTTAAATTATGCACACATAAAAGTCTTTTGTAGGGTAACACAACTGCATAATTAACTAAGTTAGCTTTACTATTAATAGTATGATATATCCATTGATTTTTAAATAACGTCGAATGTACAACTTACCGTTAGCTCTGACCATCGCTGCCAGAGCCAGCACAAAAACACACACGAACACTTTGTTCATTGTCGCTACAGAGTTGATCTTCCACACCGTGTTGATCGTGTAGATTTCGTTTCCTGGCGTTGAGTCGTTTTACAACATGCAGTGTCGTCTTATATAGTTAGCCATCACTTCCACTTAAACATCTGCCGGTGTTAATTTTATTCCAGGGCAGAATAATTTGCTAAACATCTGCATCAAAACACGTCACTTCTTTAAAACAAACAATTAAATATGCCACGACATTAAACATATTTAACGTTATCGTTTTACTCGGATTTTAGAGCTGTCGGTGGTTTAAACATAAATGTAGTAATTTATGCATACAATGCGGTGAATTACTATTTATAGGCTGTAGATTATGTAGGCTATAGCACGTTATGCAACACCTGCGTGCACATCACAAACTGGGAAGACATAACAGTCATACATCGTCAAATTAATTGTTGCTGCACGCGAACACCATATGGCAATTAGACATTATGGTGTGACTAAAACAGATTGTGTGTATTCCAGTAGTTTGGCAAGAGGGTGCTGGAACCATATTGATTGATTGAATAATAACTAAATGTTCACTCGGTAACCTGCTTAGCTTTACACCATGTCCGATGGCCGAGCCATTCATGTATCACTTATATCAATCAGACAACGGGTATTAAATAACTCGAGCAACAGAAGTTTTAAATCACAGCTCGAGGCTCGGTGTAAATTATGTCATTCCCTTCAGAAGGATTCTGGCCGTGGCTTGCCGTGTGTGTGTGCGTGCGTGCGTGCGGATGCGTGTGTTTCTGTGTATGCGTGCGTATAGTAAAAATCATACCTATACATGGTGTGTATGTGTGGTTATTAAACACCGCGTGCTCGCTTGTGTTCCACAAACACTGCGTGTGTATGTATGTGTAGTATCCAACCAATGAACAAACTCTCAAAACAAACGAAGACACTTAAATATTTAATCGTTCACAAATAGGTTAAGTAATATATTCTAGTTACAGTGAAGTCGAAAGAATACATTAATTTACGAATCGTCCTTGTTGCAAACACTTCCACGGACGTGTAGCACATTTGGGAGTGATTTCAAGATGGCGTCGACAGGAAGTGTTTACTGCGCATGACGGAACTAACAGGAACAACATAATCTAGTAGCAATTCTGGAGTCGGCGGATGACGTCTTTCGGCAGACACCTCTGATATTGTTGACTCAAGCATTCATCATCGCGTGGACACCGTTCCTCCTTCATCGACCACTTGCCCGTACACACCATGTACCGGGGGCAGACGGCACTCTCGCCCAGTTTGAAGCCTACTTTGCGGTGTAGACAGCTCGCCTGGCCGCGACCTGCAATGGCGAAGGTCAGAGGTCAATACGAGACAGTCACAGACCCGTAAAGAAATATGTAAAATAACAGTGTAAATTGGATATAGTTACTAGTTCTTCCGATGACGATATATGTCAAAGGAACACACATAGTAATAGTCTAGTGAAATGTCAGAGGTTTGAATACGTCAAAAAATAAACGTGAAATACATTTGTATACGGGTGGTTTGTACTTTGCACTTTCGATAAGCCAGTTGATTCCATGTCCACTTGCCATCTGGAATTTATCGCATTATTTGGCATTCTTGTTGAACGAACGTAAATTATCTTGTTTGTGCTTAATCGTTTTGTTGTTTTCTGGCCAGTATAATTCACATTAATTGAATATTAAAGTTTAACATGCTTATATTCGTTCGATGAAAGTTCCCACTAATGTTTGCTGCAATGTTTGTTGTTCATCCGCTAATATTTTGGAAATTTGCAGAACATGAATACAAATCCAAGAATCGAAATATATACGACATGATTAAAGACAATTGATCATCAAAGCTCTTAATATCAGATCGAGTTGAAACTTTCCCACATTATAGAGTTGGTCCACATAAGTCAATTTATAAAAACGGTTGAAAATAATAATTTTAATAGCAAATAAAAACGATCGTTCTAACTATATTTAATTTATTAAATATACTTTTTGCCGGTTTCCGTGAACGCCTTACGTGCCTAACAATGCTTTCCAAATGACGTCCAACTATTCCTATATGGAGGAGTTTCCATGATGGCAGTCACTCTGTTACGTGCGCTTTCACCTAATTAGCAGCAGCGTAACAACATTGCTGTGAAACTGTCATGTCAACAATAGTCGTTACATCTATTACTGCCTCTCTTGTGTAGTCCAACATTGTTAATGTTTAATTTGTTTTATTTTGTTTCTTCCTATTCACAACCAATTTCAAATTTGAAATCTACCCATCTGCTATTACCATTTCTATAATGTCACTAGTCAACCATTTTCCTATCCGGTCGGATATGTATTCCATAAGTTTTTAGTTTAATTAAGAATTTTATATAGATCTGTATTGAATAGTTTGTATATAAATACAATAGCGTAGCAGTGTATTAAAAATCGCAAGACATTATATAGCTTTGTTCTGGGTCTTAAGACCTTGACATAAGTGATGTTGAATGTACTTACCATTAGCGTTGACCATCGCTGCCAGAGCCAGCACAAGAACACACACGGAAACTTTGTTCATCGTTAGTGGGAAGTTGATGTTCTGCGTTTCTTCACCAGTAGTTTAATTGCCTGCCGACAACAGTACATACGCCGCCTTTTATACCTCAATTTGACGCAAATCGCTGTAACATTTGTTTTAAGGGGTGTTAATAAACCACCCCAAATGTCAACACCTACCCTTTGTATGAGTTTTCACCGGTCACTGCTCATGACTGTAAGGCAACATTGTTTCACGGAAACTTATGATATCCGGCCCCCAGGGGTGCTGCAATTGTGTGTCGCCCACCCTTTGTCGTTGTCAGGTGACGTCGTGACGTCGTCAATCACTGTCACGGGCTACGGTCAAGCTGCCAGTACAAATATATAATAATAAATAAGACAACTTCTTTTGTGCTTACGTCCGTTGAAAACCAAGTTCAGAAGGGTATCAAAAAGGGTTGGTCAATCTCAAAATTGAAAAGTAATAGTAAAGTTGTCAACAGATTGTTGAATACGCCAAAATTACCTATCAACAGATGAATAAATATGCCGCAATTACTTGGTTACAACCCGTATTGTTTTCTTAAAAATTATCTTTGCATCCGTATGACCTTTTCAAGAAACCGGCGAATGAATAAAACATTCAATACAAATGGTAGACGCTGACATTTTGGATGGTCCATCGACACCCTTTGAAACCAAATGTCACATTTTACAAGGAGTAAAGGTATAAAAGTCGGTGTGTGCACCGTTATCGGCGGGCAGTTCAACTACTTGAGAAAAGCATAGAAAACCAACCCGTCACCAAGGATGAACAAAGTGTCCGTGTGTATTCTCGTGCTGGCTCTGGCAGCGGTGGCTAGCGCTAATGGTATGTACATTCAACATTACATATATCTACGTTACAAAACTTAAATCAAGCCTATGATATATTTTGATTGTTTTAATACACCACTTAGTTGGTGTACGACTAATCACCAGTAGTTAATATTTATATGTAAATATTCGATAAAGAACCAAATCAATATTTAAATTAAACTGAATGCTGAATACTTCCCAGATATGTCGAGATGGTGTTCGATTGAACAGGTCTGCCAGGGAGTAAAGTGTAAAGCGCTTTGAGCAGTCCTGACGATTGGATACTGCGCTATGTAAGAACTTACCTTTACTTTAAACTCAAAGTTAATAAAATGCGATGGCATAATCAACTGGGTAGATAAATGGCTGACCGAGTGACGAAGATTTCAAATTGGAAATACATATTGTGTGGGGGCCATACGAGTACATAGACACGCCGTAAAATGTATGTTTAGTAACATTAAAGTGGATTTATAAATTAAATATAATGAAGTTTCAACTCGAACTTAATCTCAATGTTACAAGCAATATGATGATATTTTTAATATCGTCGTCTACGGCTCAACTCTTGATAATAACTGGATTTGTTTATGTACTACAAATTCCCAAAATATTAGCGGAGGAACACCAAACTTAGTGGCAAACATTGCAGTGGTAGGAACGTTCATCAGTCGAAAGTAAATTAATAATAACTGGATGTGTTTATGTACTACAAATTCCCAGAATATTAGTGGAGGAACGCCAAACGTAGTGGCAAACATTGCAGTGGTAGGAACGTTCATCAGTCGAAAGTAAGCCTACTAAACTGTAATGTTAAATAAACATTATAGTTGTAGGAACGTTCATCAGTCGAATGTAAGCATAATAAACTGCAATGTAAAATAAACATGCTTTCTGCTGTATCAGAAAACAGCAGAACAATTAAAACCAGACATATATTTATGTCATGATAAGTAAACAACGACTCATAAGATTTCTTCAACAAGATCGCCCACTCACTCACTCACTCACTCACTCACTCACTCACTCACTCACTCACTCACTCACTCACTCACTCATACTTTATGCTCTCCGTGCGATCAGATCAGATATCTTACAAGTGTAGTTTTTCCTCATAATCAACCTGGTTACATTAACACAATGAATAGATAATTGATTACACTAATTTACACATATTTCTTTACGGGTATGTGACTGTCGTGGTGACCTTTGACCTTCGCCATTGCAGGTCGCGGCCAGGCGAGCTGTTTACATCGCGAAGTAGGTTTCAAGCTGAGCGAGATTGCCGCCTGCCCACGGTACATGGTGTGTACGGGCAAGTGGTCGATGAAGGAGGAACGGTGTCCACGCGATGACGAATGCTTGAGTCAACAATACCAGAGGTGTCTGCCGAAAGAAGTCATCCGCCGACTCGAGAATTGCTACTAGATTCCGTCGATCGTGTTATTTCTATCATGCGCAGTAAACATTTCCAAAGGACGCCATGTTGAAATCACACCCATGTGCCACACACATGTGGAAGTGTTTGCAACAAAGACTATTCATAAATATATTTATTATTTTATTCTTTCGATTTCGATGTAACCAGAATATCACTTCTTGTATGAGGACGATTAAAGTAAATGCGGTTGCTTGTTTTAAAATGTGTTCACTGCGATTTCACTATATATAATAGACACATGGTTTATTTGTAAAACACAACCACGTATGTGATATTTCTTAACACACACACACACGCACAAACACACACACGCACGCACGCACGCTAGCGCGCGCACACACAAACATGCATGTGCGCGCGCAACCTAGTTTAACTGCCTTTTTTATAAATTCGTTCGACGTTAGCCTAACTAAAATATCACATGCATTCTGTGTGCACGAATAAACGTTTACGTCTCCTCTCACTAACCACGGAAACACCGCAACACGCACTTTTAAATACAGAAATTGTCTTATTTCACAACTAGAAAATTCGACTCACATCGACGTTTCGATGTTGCACTTGTATTTAAGTCCATACCCAGCGCTCCCGCCGTCCTTCAAATCTTGCAACACTCTCCTACCATAGTTCTCACGATGCTCATTTTTCGGAATTTCGCATTTGTATCATCGACCTTCTTCAAAATAACAATAATAGTAATAATAATGTTGAAATCAAACCCAAACCTACTGCATGCAGTACAAATAAAAATGGGACACTTCTTGGCCGCTAAGTGTCCGATCTTCTCATGTCCCTCCTCATGCAGTCCTCCCAACTCAACTGTGGCCTTCCCTTTTTTCGGCGTTCCTGTTGTTCTCCGCCTCTGCTCTCTTTGCAAGTTTTTTCTGCATATATCCTTGCCAAGTGGCCTGCCCATCTCGTCCGGCTACTCACCAGTCTTCCCGTCAGGTTGCATTGCATCCCAACCTCTTTCCATAGGTAATTCATCCTTCTTCTGGTTTTTTTTCTGTATTTTCGAACCCAGTTGTTCTCACAAACTTGCAAGTTCTGTTGTTGTTGTTGTTGTATCAGCGCCACTGTCTCCAGACAATATTATATAGGCATGCCGGTGTAACACACGCTCTCTGTACTTTCCCTTTCAAAATAGTGAATTAAAATTGTTAGATTCATCCAAAACTCCTTCACGAAACTTACACTTGCACCCAATCACGTCACCCCACCCATGACAATCATCCATAAATAAACAGTTACTAAAGAACTCCGGAGACTGACGGTGCCTTCAGGAACATCCCATCACGGGTCACGGCAAGTGTCCACATATCAAATTCCACTGCAAGCATGAAGCCATTTACCAAAGATCCTTCCTAAAATGTAACGTTGGGCTTCGTTATTTAAAGAAGACGTCTGGCCAACATCAAACTACGAATATGTAATGTCACACACAACACCCACAGTGCAGGCGTAACATCGCTTAAAATCAGGCGATGGCCAAGCTTCTTGAGATGCATTTGGTTGCGGTCTTTTCTGGGCAAATGTTCCACACTGCGAATAGCTCGGGATAGAATAAGTAGACTACCTTATCTGTAGCACGGGCGGGTTTGGCTACATGAAAGCTATTTATGAATATTTGGCAGATGATCGTATCTTGCTTTACTGTACTTTACTCTATACCGAACAGATATTGTCACGTTCGTTTCTTACGCTACACCAGTTTTGGTTTAGGTGTCATTAGCTTAATTCACGTTGAACAAATTTACGATACTGCAGATATATATTGCACAGAATATTCATGGTGGTTATATATATATATATATGCGTGCGTGTGTGAGGGCGTCCGTGCTCGGACAGTAAAACCACCATGAATATTCTATATATATTCACCAGTACCTTAGAATGTCAAGACATTTCGTAGCAAGTATAATTATATATATATATATATATACACCTGTACCTTAGAATGTCAAGACATTTCGTAGCAAGTATAATTTCATCTCATTTCATACTATTGTCTGTCATATTGCACACAATATTCATGGTGGTTTTACTGTCCGAGCACGGACGCACTCACACACGCACACACGCACGTACATACACTCACATACGCACACAAACAAACACACACACACGCACACAGATACACACATACAAAGAAACACGCGCATGCATGGGTATAATCTGGTATAAGCAAATAAATCAATGGCGCCACCTTTTATTATACACAGCGGGATTCGTGGCGCCAACATCTGAAGGATGAAGCCGCTCGCCTTATGACGATTGAAGCGGTTTAGCATATAATCGTGCAGTTGTAAAATAATGCAGTTCCGGCCCTTAATGTGCACGTCTGGAAATGAAAATTCGCTGTGTAAGGAAATATTCTCCTTCGAAAAATAAATTATTTTAGCCCTAAATATATATTTTGGTTGTTTGTAGAAAATGTATGCTGAATACAACTTATAACACCTTAGTTGCCTAGCATAAATATTTCCATATATATCCTTCTTCCAAATGTTTCATATGAGCAACATTCTAATAATTTTATACCCATCTCATCGCCAATATTCATAATAACGCTTAGATTAATGGGTTGAAGCATTGGTTTGGGACTTAGGGTCATTAGGATGAACCTAGTTTGGGTCATTTAAGTAAAATATTACACATATTTTTTTAGAATAGGGCACACTATTCCCTTACATAGCGAACTAAATTTTTCCGGACATGCACATTTAAGGGCCGAAACTGCATTTTTTTATTAACAACTGTAATATTTTATGCTACGGCGGTAATACAACACACTACTTCTGCGAGACCCGTTAGATGGCGGTACTGTTTTGATTGTTAATAAATAGCAATGTATATGGTTGTCAGATAAACATTGTGGAAATAGGATGATCCTTACGCGGTCAGTGGAAGTTGTCACTTGAATCATATGAAAAATGGAAATGCAAAATGGTACTGAACATTTAGTTAGTGTACCTGCTGTGCCATAGCCACAATAGTAAAAAGCAGTATAGGAGAAATTTCCACAAAGGAAGGTATAAGGACATGAGGAAATATTTAGCAAAGATAGACTGGAATAACACACTGAAGAATAAGACAGCAACCGAATGCTGGAATATCTTAAATAGTGAAATTAAGTGCATAGTCGATAAATTTGTACCTTTCAAAAAACAAGGGAAACGGTCTAAAAAGAAACACTTATCGAAAGAAGCCATTAGAAAAATTAAGTATAAACAAATGATGTGGAAGTCATATAGATGTACTGGAAATGATGAAGACTACAACATTTATAAAGAAGCACTTAATCAAGCTACAGCTGAAATTAGAAATTCAAAGAGAAGCTATGAAAAAAAATTAGCTAGTAATATAAAACATGACAGTAAGAGTTTTTATGCGTATATTCGAAGCAAACAGAAAGTTCAGGATAAGGTCGGTCCTCTAGAAGATAGTGCTGGAAATACAATATCAGAGGGATTCTTAATGGCAGAAGACCTGAATGAGTATTTTAGTTCAGTGTTTACCAGGGAAGATATTAGTTCACTGCCAGTACCAGAGGCTAAGTTCAAGGGGGCAGATTCAGACTATTTAGGACAGTTAGTTGTAACCTCGGAAATGGTAGCTAAGAAAATAAGGGCTATGAAGGATAATAAATCACCTGGAGTGGACGGGATTCCGCCCAAACTACTATTGGAAATTGTAGAACAAATTAGCGTACCGCTTGCAACAGTTTTCAATTTGTCATTAGAAGAGGGAGTGGTTCCTTTAGAATGGAAAGAGGCAAACATTATACCGTTATTTAAAAAAGGTTCGAGAAACAAGTCAGAGAACTATAGACCAGTGAGTTTAACATCAGTGATTTGCAAATTATTAGAAAGACTAATTAAAGATCACATGGTGGATTTTCTTGTTAAACATAACTTGATAAACCCATCTCAACATGGGTTTTTAAAAGCGAGGTCATGCTTAACAAATATGTTATGTTTTTTGGAAGACATCACTAGGTGGGTAGATGAGGGATCACCAGTAGATATCATCTATTTAGATTTTCAAAAAGCTTTCGACAAAGTACCACATCAAAGATTACTCCTTAAGCTAAAGGCCCATGGCATAGGAAATGGTATAATAAACTGGATAGAAAAATGGCTGAATGACAGAAGACAACGTGTAGTAGTTGATGGGGAGGCTTCAAACTGGAAATCGGTATTGAGTGGGGTACCACAGGGATCAGTACTAGGACCTATATTATTCTTAATATATATCAACGATTTGGACGATGATATAACAAGCAAGGTGTTAAAATTTGCGGATGATACAAAAGTGTTTAGAAGGATTAAAAGTGATGGAGACAGACAGCATTTACAAGATGATCTTGATAGGTTGATCAAATGGTCTGAAAAGTGGCAAATGCTGTTCAATTTTGGGAAATGTAAATGCCTCCACACAGGTCATGGGAATGAAGAGGTAAAATATAAAATGGGGGTACTGTTCTAAGTACTACTGTAAAAGAAAAGGACTTGGGGTTAACCATTAGTGCTGATATGAAGGTTTCAGAGCAGTGCGGAATTGCAGCGTCAAAGGGAAATCAAATCCTTGGATTAATTAGGCGAAATATAGCGTATAAGAAAAAAGAATTAATAGTACCGCTGTACAAAACAATAGTGAGGCCTCATTTAGAATATTGTATACAAGCATGGAGGCCATATCGCAAGAAGGACATAGATATGCTAGAAAGAGTACAGAGGAGAGCGACTAAAATGATACCAAATCTGAGGGATCTTAGTTACGAAATACGCCTAAAAGAATGTGGTTTAACAACATTAGAGACCAGGAGATTGAGAGGAGATCACATAGAAGTGTTTAAAATATTGAATGGTTATGAAAATATTGATAGAAACATTTTTTTCTCAGTTAAGAAAGATAGAAGGACCAGAGGACATGAAGCTACATTAGTAAAGGAGCAGTGTAGATTAGATATAAGAAAGTTCTCATTCTCACAAAGGACTGTAAATGAATGGAACAGATTATCTCCTGATTGTGTTGGTGCTAGTAGCGTGAATATGTTTAAAAATAAAATCGACACACACCTAAAAAAGGCGGGATACATGTAGATAAAAAGTATTGGACTCTCGATAAGCCAAAAGGCTTCCTTGTCCACCTGCCATCCAGAGTAATTTTCTGGATGGCAATCTTG
This sequence comes from Paraescarpia echinospica, assembly GCA_020002185.1. Lineage (NCBI taxonomy): Eukaryota > Metazoa > Annelida > Polychaeta > Sabellida > Siboglinidae > Paraescarpia > Paraescarpia echinospica. The sequence continues at coordinate 15,348,616 of CM034535.1, read as the reverse complement.
TTAAATCTTGTTAAATAGTGGCGCCACACGGTGGACCGTGTTGTTGGTTGTCGCGACTTGTATGATTGTCCTCGCAAGCGTTTCGTGGTCCTTGACTACACTTCCGATGTAATCAGCAGCGCCCCACTAGCGCTCTAGGATGTAATACACGAAGCTATACAGTTGTGTTCTGGAGTACCAGTAGTCCAGGACTCCCGATCTCACGGCGTTTTTTCCATACAAAGTTTTAAAAAGCCATTTTTAGATGAAAGTCGTAAATGAAAAACGAAGACTATAAAAGTACGGACACCTGGCAGCAAGTACGCAGGAAGATACTTTCGTTGCAAACAAGGCAGCATTCTCTACATGGGCAAACCTCTGGGAACACTGTTCCCATAAGGTACCATAACAGGGAGAACATATGGGAGCAAAATTATTAAAATCATTATCAGTTATTCCTCAATACAGTAAACTATTGGGGCATAGTCCCAGCAGGACCCTTCGTGTAGCAAAGGATTCACGTTTGTTTTAAACAAAATTGGCAATTTTTATAGAAGGACAAGCCTAAAAGAATAATTTTTGTTGTCAAACGGGCAAATTATTCTATAAATGGAAATAGACAGACTAAAGGGGACAAGTTTCCAAAACGACATTTCTTCTGTAAAAATACAAAGGTTTCCTTAAAATAGCCATTTATTTTAAGTGGTAGAAAGGACAACATATTGGAGGCTCTGCCCCAAAGTGGCATTTTTGGTCAAATATATCAATTATTTCATAAAAGGACACGTTACTGCAGCAATGTTTCAAACGAGCCCAGTAATGGTAACAAAAAACTCACTGGAAAACAGGAAAATGGGAATGCATTATCCTAGTTGTGTCCGTCACCTGAATTGAAAGAAATGACTTCCACAGCTTAAGTACACGCGAGCATACTGCCACAGTATCGGGCCCTTATTTAGGCAAAACTACTGTTGACTGACAGCAAGAGTGAAGCCCTGTGTGGGCGGGTCAATGTCTAAATAACAGGATTATTGCAACAGCTTCAAACACGTTGTTTAGGTTAACTGTCCAGTAAATCGATTATTGAAGCAGATGGTTGACACATCAGCAGCATTTAAAACTACTGATAAATGCTCATAAAACACGCATTTAGATACTTATGGTCTCGTCTGTGGCCGTGTCCTGTGCATCCTTGGCGGCCTTGATCCACCAATGTCCACAGTCGTGGGTATCTTGTAACATTTTATTGCGTTCACCTGAGCCAGGATGCTAGACCATCAAGGATATTGACTCACGGCCGACATCTGCTTCCTTCCCCTCAATCATTCCCGTTGTCACCAAATGTGCTAATTGTCATTTTCTCATAACAAATTCCTGATTTAGTGCCTGGTCTTGTCAACAACCCCGTCAACTGACGTCTTCTCAGAACGCGTCAGCCGTGTGTTATCCGATGTATTTTAACTCCGGGTAACACACGGCTGCCTCGTTCTGAGAAGCTAATGTTAACACTTGCCTCTTGGCTTTGCCTTACGTTATCCGAACAAGTCGACTCTCCGTCATACGTGCGGAGTCTTCGCCATTTTGACACAGCCGATAAGTCTCCATCCCGGCTGAAATCTCCGTCATTTGATACTGATCGAACAAACAATTAACAAACATAATTTTTGTTTTAATCATACAACTTCTATGCATTTTATGTTAATGATTTGCTTTTAATAATTATTTCCGTATATTGTATAGTATTTAAATTCGGTCGATGACGATGACATCATCATCCTGAAGCAGACAACTGCACTCTAATTTGTTTCAATTGTTATGATGCGTTGCAAATGCGATGCCGGAAATCAGGAGAGAAATCGTTGTCAAAGAAAGTGTATGCCACCATGTTTCACCTGTAGCAGAGCCTTACTTGTCTTAACGATGGTATGCCAGATTTGAAACGGACATTACGGGCAAGGATGAGTCTGGCAAGGAAATATGGTATACTGAGCGAGATCATGGCAGTCTACAATGCAAGTTTTTATCCGCCATTTGGGAGGCTGCCACATGCGTCTGTGCATATGTTCTGGTTTGGGCGCCTCCAGAATGGCGGACTAACCGCTCCACTTACGTACTTTTTTAAACAACGCGAACAGCGCGCGCTGCACCGTCTTGTATTGATACACGGTCTTTGGTCAGTGTAGTCGATATACTGCAGTCGGAGAGTCTGGCGTGATCTGGTCAGGTCGGGCGAAAGGTGCGTGTGTATCACTGCCTTTATACCACTCCTTCTTTCTTGGAATCTGCATAAGTCAATGTTAAGGTTGCCAACAGATGCATGACAATGCCGTGGAGTTTTTGTTTGTCACGTTGTTGCCCGGATGCGTGCACTTAAGTTTTAACCTATCTAAGGCCAAGTAAAAAAGAAAATAATATCTCGTCCCCGCCCGCTTCCTTTTTATCTGCCGCCTCCTTTTTTGATATTTACTATTAACAAAATTCGCTATTTTAAACGCTTTTCAGATCTGTGTATGCCTTCTATAGAGTTTAAAATAGGAACGATATTTGCTTGTTGCGTGCCCCGTGCTCCAAGGACCGCATACTCAAGTCTGGAATCGAGGCTAATCACGTGCACGAAACTATAGCGCTTGCGCGACATGTCTGCTATTGTCGGCCATCTTTAGTCCGAATATGTCGGTGTTTGTTTGCTTGCGAATTCGTAGGTCCACCGCAATATTGAAACCGTGATATGCTAGGACGGTACCAAATGGCAAACAGACATTCCTAGAGCTTTTCTCACAATTTGCCACACGCCCACGGGGGAATTTGATGGCGGAGAAGACATCAGTTCAACAGAACGCTGTCAAACGTCACAGGTCAGTACTCACCACGAACTGCGTGGCAGCACGCGGCCATTTGCCGAAATGCCCTGGCAACTGGCCGCGTTGCCTCGGAAATTAAGCTATTGTTCACGGTCAAACTGGTCGTGTTTTATATTATGTGCCCCCTAAAAGATATAAAAGCCCTCAATTTGGTAACATTCGAGGCCTGTCAGTAGATTTTGCGTTGACTTCGCTCAAGTCTACACTACTAGTGTAAATAATCACCGGTTAGATCCGCCACAAATGTACCAAGTCATTGAAGATTACTTAAAATGAAAAGTTTGTTAGCAACAGTGTATAAAAGTATTACTGAAGTAGTTTAAATATGGCATGACATGCTGATTTGTGCAGTTTATTAAATTGTGGTGACTGTCTAATAAGGCTGTTACTAGTGACACCATGCGGAGTTGTTTGAATTTGTTTGTTTGTTTGTTTTAGTTTGTAATTTTCGAATGTTTCATGGAAATAAGTAACATTTTGAAATGCAAGTGTACTTTTCGTAAAATACAGCAATGTGTTGCATAGCTTAAACGAAATATTTGAAATGTAGCTAGAGGGATATTTTGGATTGCAACTCCTTGGAAATCGTTCCATGATAGCCTACTGCTCGGGCACAAATATTAAAAACGTTTCAATGTAGGCCTGCTCACCCTTTTCTTGCTTGATAATTTTGGATGTTTTGTTCAATATAACCTCAGCCAATTAAGATTTGTCAATTGACAAATGGTTTTTGGAAAAGGTTGTTGTTTAAAGGTCTCATTTCTTTTATTTTGTCTTCAAGTAAAAGTGAACATTGGTGGAAGTAAGGACGAGTTGGACGTGTCGGCAAACCCGAACGAGTGTCTAGCAGATATTGTGTCAATTGCCTCGTCGGTGAGATAATCGCAATACATGTCACACCCCAAAATTGAATAATTGGAATGACTCATTATTTACAAATGAATATATATGTTCATCACAACAAAGCTTTATGACAACGCATACAACTTTGCATCAAAGATGGTATGACTCTGCCCTCCAACTGGTCATACCAACAGGTTATAAACACCCAATCAATTGTAACAGAGAGATAAGTAGTCAAACCACGCCTACCACAATATGGTAAGACGGAAACTGCTTTATTTATTGTGAACTGGCTAATTGCAATTTTTCTCCACTTTCAATTTTTATGTGTGAAGGATGTCTGAAATGGCATGTCCTCTATGCTGCCAGCGTTCTCAAACCAGAAGAGAAATTATAACTGGAGAGGAACTTGGAGGTGATGTTACACTCATGTGGCGCATGCTTCAAAGACGTCAATGATCCTGGAGAAGGGAACACATTTGACATGGTGAAGGTCAACGACAAACTAACATGTGAAATGCCCATTAAGGCGTCGTACTATGTGGCATAGCGTTACAACATCGGTTGGCCATTATCCTCTTTGTGAGGAATGTGAGGTGAAATGCAAAGTGGCCAAGAAGAAAGTGACTAGAGCCTTCGCACCTCGGCAACCTGCAGGCGAATGATGTGCATGTGTACGTTTGGCAATGGATGGTTGTTTTTACAGACACGCCACATTTTGTGTTCTGAAATGCATATTTTAACTTGAAACTAGTATTTTTGTATTGGTTAACATGCTTGTTCCGAGCGAGTGTCGCCATTTACCAGGCTACTAAATATACCTACATTAATTAACATTTGCTTACATTTTGTAGCAAATCCGTATTAAAACTGGATATTGCCGTATTTTTTAAAATCCGTACCGTATGCGGGAAATCCGTACAGTGTGGCACCTTTTGCTGTGTATTAAATACATTTAACAATGTGTTTTGTTTATTTAATCAATTTTAATTGTATTCCGGTGTAACATGGGACATACATATTCCACACAAAAATTTCTGTTTTTCTGTCAATCCAGCTAAAATAATAGTAATTATAGTAACATACATCACACCCCTGTTATGTTCCACGTTACGTCGGACAAGCTACAGTGTCTTTAAATCAGTAACACTTAACATCTAAGACTTTGCGGCCATCTTTAAAAATAACAAAATATTGACAAATAGTAAATAATAAGGGCCTCCCGCCTCCTTTTGAAAAAAAGACGAGACTGGAAACTATTTTCTTTTTTTACTTGGCCTAACACAAGTAAGTGTAAGACGGTTAACACACGATTAACCAGACATTCCTAACAACAACGAACGCGTGGATAGTAACAATCCCGCGCGATTTCATGACGCATTCTATACGGCGAAATACTGATACAACTAGAAACACATATATCTCATGAAATGTCACAATTTGTTAACGCGCGTTTTCGTACATTTCTATAGAGAACCGAAGTGATGGCATCACGCCACTTAGACTTAGTAGCCGGCCCAGCTGGTTCCAACAAATGTCTCCCGTCGTATCTGTTAGCATGGTCTTATGATTTGTTCTACACTGTAAACAATGTCCTGAAAGTCATATGTATAGTTCTTTATGGTTTCCATAAGTTGAAAGTGAGAAGCAAATATGGGTGAAACAAATATGGTATTTTAAATATTCTGGAACGAGAAAATAATTTTGTAACGCAAGCTATTTTATCGCATTGACAATATCGGTCGCGGTGCAACACAGTTTTGTTGTTGTGCATCACGCTATTTTCACCGCACAATGCGAAAGGAGAACCCATCGATACTATTTAATTCATGTACGAAATTGCCAATATCGAAGGATTTGATAATATCGTGAAATAAGGAACAAACTAAGTTTCAGGCTGAAACGTTAGGGAGCGGTCATTATGTAAGTTGGGGTTTTTGGTTACCCTCAAGGAGGATGCAGTCAGAGGGTTTTGGGGAAACTTATTTGGAGATACAGTTGGGGATTTTAGTGAGCATCAAGAGGGGTACAGTTGGCTTTTAGTGAGCCTGCAGTTGGAGGGTTTTGATGAGATATTCATCACGTTCCGACGCATATGTAGAATGTCAACAACATGAGTTAACACATTGTTTTAATGTAAATATGCTGTTAGCAAAATTACTAACTATACAAAGTTAATAAACACACGATGCAGTTAATAAACAGTAACATTAATCATGTGTATTGCATATATTAATTAACCCTACAAATGTATATGAACATGTATATAACTGGGAGCCTTGCTACCACGAAAAGTGGTTATTGTCTTGGATTTGGAACAGTTTCTGATAGTGGTAGTTTTCATAGCATATTTTCAAACTTAGCGTTATTAAGAAATAGTTCTCCTCCATATTCGAAGATAAGTTAGCGATGCTAGCGGTTTGTTTTCAAAGGGTAAATCCCACTATTAAATGAGGTTTTTATTAATTGTGAACTAACATGGATACCCATAGATTTTCAGGAAATGGTCCCCGAGGAGTATGAATGATTTTTTCAACAAAATAATGTTTAGAATATCAGATTATTATCTATAGTTGCATTCTTCTTGCAGCTTTTAGAAATCGATAAATATGTACGTGTGTATCACAACATTATTATTACAATCGTGGACAAAACAACTCAAAACCATTTTTCAAACCAGCCAATAGCACATCCGCTTGAGGCTCACCAAAACGCCAACTTAATTACCGTACCCTGACTTCTCAGCCTGAAACAGATTTTGCTCCATATTTCAAGATATTATCAAATCCTTCGATTTTAACAATTTAATACAATAATACAGGTTATCATTCCGCATTTTGCGATAAAAGTAGCGTGATTTACAACAAAACATATGTTGCACCGCGATCGATTTTGTCACTGCGATCAATTAGCTTGCTTTAAAATATCGTTTTTACGTTCCAGAATACATAAAATACCTAATTTGTTTCACCCATATATGCTTCTCACTTTCAACTTATGGCAACCATAAAGAACTACAAGTATGACTTTCAGAAAAATTATTACAGTTTGGAACAAAACATAACACCATGCTAACAGATACGACGGAAGACATTTGTTGGGAACCAGCGTTGCAGCGTGACGTCACACTTCGGTTCTCTGTTCGGTACATCATGCAGCTTCATCTATTTTGATCAGGAAATGTTGACGTTTATGTGTATTTTAGCATGAAGCTGACAACATGTTGCTAGAAGCGCATTGACATCCGGTAATAATGTTATATTTTATGAAGTTATCCTTTGGCATGTTTGATTTTTCTGCGGACAGATTTCAGGTCACTTGCGTTTCGGGTAAACGAACGTTTGGCGTAAATTTGTCATATACATAAAGCCGTTAGTAACTCAAACAAATAATAATAAATACTAATGTTTTTTTATTTCTGACTATTAATCAGTATGTCAATGTAAACATATTTTTTTAATCGGTATATTTAAACATATACAAAACTAATAGCAGTTTTGACGCCCAGTACATGTCGCTAGTTGCAATGTTCGGTATACTAGGATGCAGCGAATTGTTATTATTACGTCACGATGCTTTTCCACGCGGGCATGTATTAATTTTCATACGAGATTTTGTAACATTGGAAACTGTTGCTCCTGGTACCTTGTTTGCGTATGTTGTGTGTGTGTGTGTGCGCGCGCGCGCGCCTCCTCTGTGTTTCATTCACACTAATAAGATTTACACAAGTAGCGAATGATCGCGCTGTGGTGTTCTTTCTGTGTCCTTCCCGCCTCGGTGTTCTTGCTCTGCTGTGTCCACCAGCCGTCTCCACTCCCCTCTAGTATTCGCTCTCGTTCTCCACTCCTCATCCTCCCTCCAAACACTCCCAAATCACCATTGGTTGTCCTCGTCTCCTTTTATCTTCCATATTCCGGGCATCTGGTTTCTTTCCTAACCGTTCTTTTTCCCTTTCCATCCAATTGTTTTCGCAAACCACATGTACTGCCTTTTGTTTTTCTGGTATCGTCATGGTCTCCAGACTACAATTATAGGTATTCTATGCTGGTGTGACACATGAACAAAGCACATTCTCTTGAGCCTTCGAGATACGTGTCCATCTCCAATCATATCTTCAATGTTCCTTCATCCGTTCGGCCCTGCTTTTATTCTCCCGTGAGTTTCAATCTCCGAGCTGCCGTCCCGCATACCACCCATTTGCTACATTTCGAATAATGCATAATTTCCATTTTAAAGTACCCTTGTATGCACACATGTATGTATTATGTACATATGTACAGTATGTATACACATACATACATACATACATGTGTGCATACAAGTGAGCGCGGTTAGTGTAGTGGTAGCACACATCCGCCTGGCATGCCAGCGCTCTGAGTTCAAAACCCGGACCGGGCAGGCACGGTATTTGGTATAAAAACCTGGCTCTCAACATTGGGGACTCTGTATCCCTCTTGACTCGGAGGTCACTAATGTTGTAAAAGGTGTGTGTGTATGCGTGTGCGTGTGTGTCTATACAGTATTGACTACCATTACTCGCCCAGTCATGATGCCATGCCTTGAGTTCATTACCAGCATCACTTGATACATTTTAGGCCAAAATAGATTTTGATTCATCTAAATCTACCATTGGAAAGAGCAAAGCAAACAAGCACAACCCTTGCAATAATTCACTTGCATTACAATAGCTGGTGGTTTCTTTTGAGTGGAAAGAAGCAAACAGTGAAGTCTTATTTTTTTAAAGTGTTTGTGATGATTAACAAATTTGTAACACGTACTGCTGAGAAAACACATGCAAATTTCAGAGCAGTGTGGGATGTCAGCTTCGAAGGATAATCAGATTATTTAGTTAATTACGAAAAACAACGTATTTGAGAAAAAAACGATATACTAAATAATGTATATGAGCTTGAAATTCATATTGTAAGAAGGACACACTCACCATAAATAATACCGAGGATGGCAACGAAATATTTCCAGAACTGAGATGCAAAAGTTATGAAATGCGTTTAAATGAATACGCCTTAACAACATTGGTGATATTGAGACTAAACGTACGACATTCGAAGCAACCAAAGTACGACACCGTTGTTATTGTGATTAGTTGGGCTATTTATGGACACGGCCGCTACCGAAATTGCAGTACTTGTAAATTCAATTAAAATCACCATGGCTTCCGTGCAAAGTGATCGTTCGACAACAGAATGTTGTATCACAGAATGTCGTAAATGTTCCGCTTATCACTGTGTTTATTAAATTGAATTCGTTTTAAATTATGTTTTGTGCAAACCATTTGCTGCCGCGCCTCTGCATGGTGTAATCAGAAACACCAACCGGCTTTTGTTGTTTGGTTGCAGGTGAACTATTGGAATTGCGACAAGCTACATGCTTGCCATTGGATCGTATGATTATGAACTACAGTGTACATAGATGCTAATAACTCGAGGAGTATTCAAGATATTGAATGGTTACGAAAGTTCTTTTTAATTAAGACAAATAAAAGGACTAGAGGGCATGAAACAACATTGGTGAAGGATTGGTCGTGTAGAGTAGATGTAAAAATATTAATTCTCACAGAGGACTATAACTGAATGGAATTAAATTAAATCACACCGATATAATGCGCAAATACATACGTGTTTAGGATAACATGGGTGGTAGACTTGTCAAGTTAAGTCTACGATCACACATTGTTCGTTTAACATATTTTAATATATCCAAACTTGTTGGGAATACTTAATAGGAATGCACCCACAGTTTCCGGCGTATGAATGTGTCTAGCAAGTGTGTTGGGTGAGAAGTTTACTTTCGTCTTTGTTACATCGTCATTTCATAGGTAAATCAGCGCGTCACTCGGAACTCGTAAATGTGGGCGACTCTGCGGGTGGAATTCGTCAATTGATAAACCGCTGCAGCACACTGACAAACTTTGTCACATTAGAAAACTAAAATGAGAAAAGTGAATAAATTATATTAACATAAATGAATTAGCCATGCGCCAAACTTTGCAACCAACTAATCTATTTTGTTATTATTATTATTATTATTATTACTACCACTTTAGTCGCCCGTTTCGTCAAGTCATACTCGGAGTTGCTGAGTTGACATGATAGATTTACGAGTTTTCGCGACTTGATGATTGGCTGACGTACTGCAAGCCATCGACCCTCTCCTGCTGGTTCCAATCTTTAGTCATGTCGAAATGTCAACATTATTTATGACGTTCACTTGCTACATAAGTCGCGACTGTTGAAAGAGACAGCAGAAAACACAGCAAGTAACATTACCTGATGCACGGATCGTCAACTGTACAAAGATGAACGTCTATGGACTAGTGCTGGTTGCAGCTCTTATGCTGGCTGCCGTCGAAGCTCGTCCACGTAAGACCTCTTACTTTACTAATTAACGCCGCCTTATGTAATAATGTGTGTGCGTATGTGCCTGTGGTTGTGCGTGCGTGTGTGAGTGTGTGTGTTCATACATACATTCGTACGTACATTCATTAGAAACGCAAGCACATTGATGCACTGATGCACATAGGTATAAGATAACACTCTCGCGTACAATTAAGGTCAGTATCACCCGTATTTACATACATACATACTTGCATCCATGCATACATACGTACGTACGTACGTACGTACGTACGTACATACGTACACATATGTACATTCATACATACGCGCATACGCATGTACGAATTGTCTTCCCGCAGTATTTGCAGTGTGGTTGAATGTTTCCCAGAGAAGTCGAGGTGGTGTTCAATTGAACAGATCTGGGAGTAAAGTGTGTACCACGGGGCAGTCCTAATGACTGGATACCGCACAATGTTATAACTTATCTTTCCCTTTATAAATATAAATTACATACGTACGTACATACGCGCATACATACACACGTACACACACTTGTAGACACGTATTCGTACACAGTATATATATATTGTATATTATATATATATTGTACATTATATATATACATATATGTATCTGTATATATTATATATATATATGTATCTGTATATATATTATATATATATGTATCTGTATATATATATATTATATATATATATAAAACGTCGCTTCTTTGGTTGCAGATAGGTCCGTATACGGCGGAGGCGTCACGTGGTATTGCAAAATATGGGGAGTTGGCTGCGCTAAAAAACACCAGTGCGTACGTAAGTAGCAACATTTGTACCGGTCATTTCATATAAAAACTTATAAATTATTAACAATTAGCCGATTGTTGTCCATGATCAATTTACCACGTGACACAAAGTCAATTGACAAACTCCTTGTTATGTTTGCTATCCAGAACTAACGAACTGCACCATAGGAATGAACAAATTAAATCAAAAGCTCCTATTTTACTTGTCAAAGTAGCGCCTTGCGTTCGGAAAGTACCTACTTCAAAGCGTTGACAGGCATAGTGGTGCGACAACGGACAACAGTGGATATTGTTAAATGTCTGCGCACATAATGCGTCACGTGTTGATGTGTTCAATACATGTCTAAGTCTTCTTCAGATAGAATGCAAAAGGATCGTAGCAAATGTTAATTGCGAATAAAGAAATTTATTGATGAAACCTACCGATGATTGCCCTCTGTTGCTGCAGTCGAAATAGCGTTGGCTGTGTTTAGCATATAAAATGTTACCATATTAAATAAAATTATGCTACATATCCTGTGAGTCAGGTAGTCTAGGTACTGGTATAACGACTACTCCTGCACATTCTGACTAACCAACCTAGAGATGGAATCGATGCAATAATGTCCTATTAAAAAAAAGTTCACAAGATCGCGACAGGCTTGAGTTCAATTCAATCTTGTTCATAGTTATTTTTGTTCGCTCTTGACTTTCATAAAATAACGAAACTACGACTTTAAGAAACAAATCAAATTGTAATAAACAAAACAACACGCTTCCGCTCAGAATGCATTATCCGTGGCATGCGCAACGCAGTTAAGTCAGTCACCCACGCAACGTGCATCTACATAAAGAAGTTCATTGTGCCGTCGGCATTGAAGTTGTTATTCTCCTGAACGTTGCTACCTTCTTTAACCTGGCATTCCAGACCGAAAACATTTTTTGAAGCGACTTATCCGAAAACCGAACTAGACACACACCGTATCCTAAAGTCATCAAACTTTCGTTGTAAAGTGTAAAGCGCTTTGAGCAGTCAGTCCTGAGGACTGGATATTGCGCTATATAAGAACTTACCTTTTTACACCTGACATTATCATTCAGAAAATGTATACACACAGTCTACATGGTTTCTCAAGTAACATCAAAAAGGTACATTATTCTAAATTATGAATCAAGCTGTTTTAACCATAATTACTATATTTTTTGTAATTCTTAAAGCAGTTATTATAATTTAATAATCTGATCATACTATGTACATATTGTTATTGTTTACAGTTGTGGGGTGGCTCCCGTGCTAGCGACTATATATATGGCTTAATGGGAGTCTCCCCGACCTTACATATTATTCATATTACCAATATATTAACGTACATAATGTGTATGTGGACAAGGTCAAATAAATTTAATCTTCTTCTTCTTCTTGCTATTTGCTCTATTTTTAAACCCCAAAAGCCATCCACACGAGTTTGGAAGGCAGGATGTCAACAATCTACACAGTTAGCGGACCAGAGCATCTCACAAAGCGACGACTCGCATCGTTGGACTCTAAATACTCAAAGAATCTACTTGATAACTTTAAAGAACACTACACAGATTCCTTAACTTGCCGACGTTGTCGACCGAACAACTAGCAAAATACACAGAAAAGAACTATTGTTTGCGCGTGTTGGTGTGTTTGTATGCTTGTGTACGCGTGTGCTTGTGTGAGCGTTTGCTCGTGTGCGCGTGTGCGCTTGTGCGCATGTGCGTGCGTGTGATATCTGCAGCGTGTTTCACTTCTCCCTGGGTTTGTGGGCCGCCTGCGAGCACCGGAATTGTTGTCACTGTCTACATCCGGCGTGGTTTCCTTGCAGCCATCTTGATCCAAAAGGACACTGGGGCTATCGTGATCAGTGACGACGACACACACTCGGCGGTCGCCATCGAGCTGTGTCGGAAATGGGGACTCGGTTGCTGCAAGAGTGACGATACACCAGGTATGAGACGTCACATCCGGTCAGTTGTCAACATGTGTAATCAAGTAACCATATAACCAACTAAGGCGAAAAATGACGCATGACGTCGCTTGCCCTTGCCTCGACATATTGACAGAGTTCCGATTGCGTTTGGCCGAGGGTTTCAAACAAACAAAGGTAATACAAATGCTGCTAGATGAATCAATACACTTGCCACTTCGTTGATATTTACTGCCGAATTAGTAATGATATTTTACGAGATTAATTACTTCAACAAAGTGGATGTTTTTGACCATCGAATGTCCTGATCTATATGCCCAGTTCGGGTGCTTGGTAAAAAGTGGGACGATTATGGTGCCCGATTATATCTATATTACATAACTCGGTGTTGATCTAGCAGACTAAGAGACTGACCTACTGACCTATTAACAAACGGACAGACAGACCGACTGACACATAAATATAAACAAAGATGGTGGCACAAAGCATCATTTAACATTGTGACGAAATCGACATAAAACAATGTTCGTATTTAACATCACTCCATGTACATCACTTTGGACAGATACGAGACTGAACTTCGATGTGTTGAGATGGCCAGAGACAAGTTGCCTGTGTTGTAGACGTGGGCGTGTGTTGACGTTGTGTTGCGTGTGTTGTAGACGTGGCACTATGAGTTGACGTTGTGTTGACGTCATTTTGTAAACGTGGCCGTGTGTTGACGTTGTGTTGTAGACGTGGCCATGTGTTGACGTTGTGTTGCAGACGTGGCCATGTGCTGACGTTGTGTTGTGTGTGTGTGTTGTAGACATCCCCGAGATTGGCACGCCGTGTGATCAGCTGGCCCGTGCCACCAACGCCGTGTACGTGTACGCTCCCCGCATGGCCGGCGTTATTAGGAAGGAGATTCGCAAGCTGGAGAAACACCTAGGCTTCAGCTTCAGCGACAAACAGAGGCTGAAGGATCTGGCGTGTGCCGTCGCGGGTGAGTGGTCACTGTCATAATAGCAGTGATCCTTACGTTGACGCTACTTGTCAAAATAATCTTAGTAGCCTACAATCCGATGATGCAAATTTATGTGAAATAATCAGCAAGATGGTGAAATATCGTAATAAATAATAATTATAATAGAAAATGATGAACGTGACGTCATGATCGTTCGGATTTAGCCAAATGTGTTGAGAATTGCTAATATCTGATAAAATGCTTACATATTACTAAACTGAAGAGTGGTATTAATTTTCAAATAACTTCATTCTTTTCCTATCCACACACTGTCATGTGGACTTATTTAGTGTTAGACGCACGCATTCGTTTTACAATACTGCGTTCATAACATTAATGCAAACTATTTTATGTGAAGATAATTACCTGGCTATCACCTACAGACAGACACCGTAAACAGCACAATGGCTAAGGGGCACCGAGTACATTAAACAGCAAAGAATGAGTGGGGCGAACAAAGCTGAAGGACCATGATCAACCCAAGGACTAGGGCAATGGCCTTGTCTATGTGCAACACGCCGCGCTGTCACGTATATCGAATGGACTCAGAACACTAGATATATACAACAAACGGTTCACCTTTCCAAAGTGATGTCATCGTATTATTGTCTTCAAAGAAGGTCGTCCCCTTCTTTGCCGTCTAAATGGTTTCTATGAGAACACAATATGATGTTTCCATGACAATTGATTTTGACCTTATGACGAAGCATTAACGCTTACGTATATGCATTATAATGTCTTAGACACGTGCCAGTGTGGTTTACGCCTAACACATATCACGCCCATATAATATGACGCAATCCGAGGAAAACTTAACAAACACTAAGCGCACGATAATCGTGTAAATTTGCAAGACAATTTTTTTTTACCGTAAGCTATAAAAGTTAGACAATATTAAACCAAACACATGCGTGCAATTTATCCGAACCATGCTGTTACGTCTTTCGGTTTCCGCTGTTTTATTAAAAATCGTTAGTTGTGCCCGTGCCAGATACCGACTTGGTAGTTTGATGATGTAATCCCGTTAGTTTTGCCAACGTCCGCACTGGGCTCACTGGGGCAGGTAAAGAGTGACAACTGCGAAATAAGTCTGCGTGGTGTTTTGTAGTGATTCTATATTTTAATTAAACTTTTAATTTGTTTGCCTTTTTGGTGATGTCAAAGTGTATTCATTGCAGTGTATATTGCTATTAAACGATTACCCAAATATACCCACATCCATGTTGGTATGTGCTTCCGCATAACCAAACGCACACACGCATGCCCGTATGCACGACCCCCCACGCACACACACACACACACACACACACACACACACACACACACACACACACACACACACACACACACACTACCGTGCACAAAATGATGGTAATGTCGATACGAAACATGAATTGGTTTCGGCCACGTCCCAACCATCATGTTATCTTGCTACGTGTCCTCCGGAGTGTTGGCACATCCTAACACATCTTGTAGTAACGTAACTGACTGTTGGTCGACAGAGGCGAAGAACCTGAAGGAGCTGGGCAAGGCATTGCACGTGAGTCAGCAGAAGTTGAAGGCGCACAAGCATCGTCTACAGAGGAGGGCGAAGCTCAACTGTGACCGTTTCGTGCTCGGCATGTCCACGCTACACAGCGTCGACCCGACTAACACGTTCACGAGACAGGCCTACTACGCCATCAGCCACTTCTGTGAGCTGCTCAACAAGTATGGCATCTTCACAATGGCGGCCTAACTGACCGGATACTGTCGTGTACTCGCCAGATGGCGGGTCAGTGGCTGCTCACCGTGCGGGTAAATAATGTGACGTGTAAGTTTGATTCGTAACGGATGTAATGGGCCCAAAATGGTTTCGGCTGTTCTAGATAATAAATATTTAAAAAAAATTACTTAGGCTTAACTCTACCATCATTAATTACAATTCATAGACTTTGCAATCAAATACTTAAGTTTGAAGGAGATGTGTATATGTTGATGGTTTACAAACATGTTTCAAGATGGAAGTCAATGAACCCTTATGAAAATATTCCTTGGTCTATCATGGTCTATCATGGAAACCATGGTGAATAATGATATACCATGGCATATCGTCGTTAAACTATGGTGCACTGTTCTAAACGCAATGGTTTGCCACGGTTTATCATTAATTTTTATCATTATATGACATAACCTGGTATGCCATGATATTTATGCCTACCTCCTCCAAAACACCAATACATTTACCGTTGCATATTTCCATAAGGGGAGTGAGCGCTCTGCATTTTATTTCTACATTTTATTATAATTTATAAGGCTTACATTGTGTAGCTCGTAAAACGTCTAAACACAGAGTAACGTTGACATATTGTTAGTTGATTAAAAGGAACTACTTTGTGCTGGGTTCACCATACTTGACGCGTTGTGCGTGAATTGTCATCCCGTAATACATTGCGAAATATGGAAGCCATTTGAAGAAAAACTGACCCGCCTTCTAGCGAGGTTTTTTTCGAAATGTTTACGAAACACTCTGTTGCGAAAGAGCCGTCACTACTATCATCGTCCTGTTGTCGCTGTTACGACAAGTCACTAGATAGCAAAGTTCACAGCGTAGTGCGCAGATAGCGGTTTAGTGCAATTATTGAATGTTTACTGAACGTGCCGTGTGCAAAATGATTAGATGTTACGTAAAGGAACACGTAACCCACACAAGTGCAAATATAATTGGTTGTTTAAGGAATAATATAATTGTAATGTTATTATTATATATTCCAGGTCATAAATGTAATTAATTTGCATGTGATGGTACCACTAATTAAAATGAATGCAAAGTGGAGTTCAGTCTGGGTTTAATTATTTGTCGGTGAAGTGTACTTTGTTGTATTGTATTGTACCGTCCAATTGTTAAATAAACATGTCAGATGAAACAGTTTGTGTTTCAAGTATGTTATATCGATATAGTTATTGCATTCACGATATTGATACGTTGACTCTGAACGTGTGTTTGTGACCAATCAATGATGCTTTGTGAATTACAATGTTTGTTTGTCACCTGTGAGTAGATCTACAATAGTTTGACACCGTTTCATTATGTGACGTATAGTTGGTATTGAATGTAACACGAGTGTGCGTACACCGGACACTCAATCAGTTTCAGTCATGTGGGATCACTTCAGTTGTGTTCAACATCTAAACCCGGCCACGAGGTAAAAGGGTTTTACGATCCTTGGGCTCCATAGTGGGTTTGTTAACACAACTTAATTACAGTTAACGACTTACGTTGTTGTTGCAGTGTCCATAAATTAACTAGCTTAGTGTTGGCAAGTTGCCAGTTTGGCTGTTAATGTGTTGGGCGTATACCAGTTTTCTGTGTCCCAACGCGACGTGACATGAGGTTTTAGTGTGAAACGTCATCATTGTGGGATGTTACCAATCACACAGCAGAAGAATGACCGTATGATGACGTCAACGTGGGCGATGCTTGGGCTTTCTTACAAAGGCTCTAAATCAGAACGAAATTATGGGTTTTCACCTTGGAGGGGAACTACGTTGAATGAGTCGTGATCGTCTCACGACGCCCATCCCCTGCCATTCAAAGCTTAAGCGTGCTGCAAGGTGTTACAACCGTCGAGAGAATGCACTATTAACGCGCAGCTAAACTGCAGTTTTATACCAAACACATTCCAGTAACGACGTCATCAGCGCTAGCGCACGTCACAAGGGCAAGGACGAGGTGTTTGGAATACGTGTATCCGTGGTGGATGTCTCCCTGTGTTCTTTGGCTGAGCTGTCCGTCTTCCTCCTTTGTTCTTTGTTCTTATTGCCTTCTTCCGGTTCCCAGCTGCAAACCCCGTAACGTGGTGGTCGCCACCGGTGTCCTCTTGTCCGATTGTTACATAAATGGAGATGAAAACAGACCAAGAGAAGAGTGTTCAAATCGTTTGTGTTGATTGCTGGCCACAATTTTGTGAAATATCTACAAGAAGGTGGGAAGCAATAACATCCATACAAACACAGGCACATACATACACACTCATCTTTCCCTCTAGATCACACACACACACACACACACACACACACACACACACACACACACACACACACACACACACACACACACACACACACACACACACACACACACACACACAGACACACACAGACACAGACACACACATACACACACAAACGCACACACACACACACAGAGACACACACATACGCACACAAACGCACACCCCCCACACACAAACACTAGCACACACGCACACACAAACGCACACGCACACACCCCACACACACACACATACGCACACACACAGTTATTACAATACTTTCTTTGGTCCACTTCCAACTGTAAACAAACCTACAATATATATACATTACCGAGGTGTTCTAGAGACGTTACACGTGTCGGGAGAGGACGACATGAGAGAAGACCATAGAGCATATGTAGGTTTTGGAACAAAGTGTCCTGAAACGAGTCCTGGCAGTTTTGAATAGAAAACATTTGAGGGTCAACGCACATTTAATTATATACGTACATGTTTGGCGCGTGCACGTTGGTATACTTTCAAGTAATCAAAAGCGCACCAATTCTGCTTGTTCGCTCACCCGGGACGGTGCCAAGTTCACGTCTATTGCCTGCTTAACTCGCGCCTGTCTTAATTGGTCTGAAACCAGCATCAATGGTTGTTACGCTTTGTCTGTGACTCACACCGCACACTGTCCATGCAAACCGTCATTTAGTAAACAGATTAGTATAATATATCTATAATACTGGAGGTGTTTACGAGGTTGTCGATATGAGTCTTGTCTGACGGCCCGGTTCATGCCATAGGTTCATGCCTGTAGGTTGGGCTGCATGACAGACACGGCAAATGTAGCAAGTGTTGGTCGCTTCCTCGGACAACGGTCGCCGGTAGAGCGAGCTGTCTAATTGCACACGTGCAGTTCCCAGTCAGAACATCGTCGAGTAGGTGAACCGACTTGTGACGCAGCTATCCTGCTGGCGCCCGATGAGTCAAGCGCTCATCCCGTCAGTGTGTGAGAACTCGAAGACATCGACACAAACATGAGACAGGTATACAAAATTGACATTGACTTAAGTATCGCTACGGAAGATCAGCGTATGTTGGACAAGTCAACGCAACTGCAGCAGTCCGCCCACTCGCTCGAGGAACACCCTCGCCCGCACTCCAGGCACGTGACTCTCGCGAGAGAACCTGAGAGCAAATGCAGCGGCAATGACAACGATGACCATCAACACGATGATGATAATGACGATGGTAGTAGTGCGGGTAGTGCCAGCAGTAAAAGTTCCAAGACAGTCACGTTCATGTTGCCGGGCGGCGACAGTCACGTGAGCAGCAAGAACGGCACGGACGAGTCCGAGGTTGTGAGCGATAATACGGTGAGCGATAATACAGCGATGCGCGGAATCGACCTGACGTCGCTGCCGACGTGCGTCGACGGTGGTGTCGTCTACGCCATGCGCCGCCCCTTTTCGTGCGTGTCCGCGCCCGCGCCAAGGATCGACTGGATGCACGGACTGCACACCCGCGGAAGTATGTCGAACAAGCGCCGTGTCCCCGGTCGCTACTTCCCGCCGCTGTCGGGGCACACCCGCACCGACAGGGTGGTGCGGGACGGCACTCCGAGATTACAACCCACCTGCAGCGGTTTCGCCAAGTCGCACTCGGCGGCCGTGCGCGGGCGCTGCGACAGTCGTGTCGTCCTCAAATCGAAAGCTGCGTCTAGCCAAGACTGGACGAGACCTCGCTATCACTCCGCCGGCGTCGTCGACCTTCGCCCCAGCTACCCGTCCCGACACCACTCGTTCGGACTCAACTCGCTCTTCTCGATCAAGTTCCGAGACCCTGATATGCCGCTGTACGATCCGTCGAGCGAGATCACGAGCGACTACTACACGATAGAAAAGCTCTATTTGTTCCCGAAGAACACGTCGCGCACTCGGCTACGATCGGACATCGCCTGTCTCCAGGGCCAGAGCAAATTGTTGCATGTGCGAATGTCACGTGATACATGACGACAGCGTATGGCATTACGCAGATTGCGAGTACGAAACAGCGAAGGTACATTTTGACAACATTCGCTATGCACAACGTTACTGTATATAATTGCATCTTTGTGAATTGCAGCCAGGTGTAATCGGACAAGGCGGTGGTGGAGTTGCCCACATAATCGGACAAGGCAGTGGTGGAGTAGGCCACATCGTCGAACAAGGCAGTGGTGGAGTAGCCCACATAATCGGACGAGGCAGTGGTGGAGTAGCCCACATAATCGGACGAGGCGGTGCCGGAGTAGCCCACATAATCGGACAAGGCCGCATGCCGCATCCGATTGTTTGGGCTAGGGCTATTCCGATTTTTAATTTCACAGGCCTAATAATGTTAATAAATTCGAAGTTGTAGAATATGTTTTAATTCGTAGCAGCTGGTTGTCATTCGAGTTTAAGACTAATAAAATGTCTGTCTTCCATTGTGTACACGAAGACGTAAACGTTTCGTCGTCATCACACGCGTTATTGTGAACGCGACGATGACGTCATAACATAACGAAATAGTACGAAGGTATGCAATTATGAAGTCATAACTGTACACCCGTACTGGCTGGATAGAGGGTATTGTACACGTGTGTATATAATAATGATATTGAAAATCGTTCAACGTCACAATGCGGTCATCTTTTATCGGTGTTTGGCCGACCATTGAGACAAGCCGCCGCAATGCGTTGGCTGTTGCCTCATCTGTTCTGTGCATATCTCGGGACTTCGACGCGTCTGGATTGTATAACCTCGTTTTCATGTCAAAGTTGTTTAAATTCATTCGTGAAATTGAAGAGACAATCACTTTCGCCGAGCCAGTAAGCTCAACACTGTTTGCGGTTAAAACTGTTCCCACATCCCTCTTCTTCCAACGGTTTCACATTACACACTCTCAGGACGAACATAAAAACAAATGTAAACGTTTCCATGTTTCGGTAGCTAATCACCGTAGCCACCTGCAACCGACATCGACGACGCGATATGAACGAATCTAGATATTCCTTAACTGACCAACTATTTCATTCCTACAAATCTTGCAGCCATACATACACTATAATATTTATAATAACTACAACCAGAAAATTACGCCCGTGATGTCAGGATGGGTTGTTACCGCGATAAACAAGTTTCCCTGAAACATACAGGATGCCGTGTGTTGATTAAGACATAGTGTCAGAAGTGTAAAATACTATGTTAATAAATAATTCACGTTTCGTTCGTTTGTGATTCAAACTTTCGAAGTGGAACGTGACATTCATATAAAATTCCTTTGTCAACTCATTTCGCCCATTGCGAATCCTGTTCGTTGACATAAAACTGTGCAGTGCCTGAACTGTGCAAGTGGTGGACCTCAATGTGCAACTGGTTTGATAAGAGTGCACACATTCTGTTTAAATCACCCAAAGTATTGACTGAGATCGTTATATCAGTTACCCTTAAATTATAATACATTGCGTAATTATCGTATTTTTGGTTGAAGCCAGATGTTCCCCTTTAGGGCCGAAGCTAGCCTAAAACAACTGAGGGTGTAGAAAAAAATCACAGTAAAACATAGATATTCACGAAATTCAATACCCCCTCTTGGTGCAAGTATTGTTTCAGTGTCGGTCGCATGCTGCGTGGGAATGAAAAGAAATACATGAAAAAGAAATCATTAATATCAAATCACACCATAGTTACCAAAATCGATAGCTATACATCATAATTATACGGAATATCAGTCAAACAGTTACACTCGTCTGAAATTGTTTTACAATATCACTTCCTCTCATGATTTGCCATTTGGCTTTACACAAATAAACCTCTTTGGGTGGGAAGTTTGATTTTCTATGGACATATAACATTCCGAAGCCATTGAGTCGTCTTTCTGTCATTGTTGACCGACTCCGCCACTTGAGACGTCGCAGGGCAGAAAAGAACTGCTCACAAGCAACGCTTCCGACTGGTGAAGTGAAGAAGATGTTTACGATTTTGCTGATGATGGCAAATGTTTGACCATACGCCGAACGCAGTTCACGTGAAGACGACGGTCACTACTTTGCGATTTCCACAGGAAGCTTATTTTGTTCAGCCAAACTGAGGTATCCATACTTAGTTAGTCCTGTGTCATCTAGTTTCTGTAGGTCGGATAGCAGGAGGTCTTGAGCTGCAGTGAGTTCATGGTGGTCACTCGAAAATCGTTCAGCCAACTCGCTAAGGACGTGTAAACAAATGGGTAAAAATACTTATGCGTTAGTAGTCAGCTGTTGAGTGACCCGTGTCTCCAGCATTGGCGCGGTGGCGTTGAAGCTCTGCCGATCTGGGTTTACGAAACTCAATACCTGGAGAGTTGGCCACCAGCCCGACATGACGCCATATTTCATCCCACCCTGATGGGATGGTCTTGCAGATTCGGATGCATTTACTCGCCAACGAAATGTCCTCGTATGCATCGTCTTTTTGGCTTGGAGGTTTTTAGTCACAGACCTCTGGGCCACCACTAGGGACACGATGAATGTTAAGAGTTATTAGATGCAAGAAAACATACCTTCGTCTCTACGCATCTACGATCTTGGCCAATCTAACAGGAAACTAATTTCATTTTAAGAAAAGGTGCCCTTTTCATATCGGGAAAAGAGCACATAAAATACGGGGTATGACTCAATGGCAGTATTGCTGCTTGAAGGAATTACCCGCACCCTTCACTCTGTCCCTTATCCACGCCCCAAGCCTGGACACCATAGTTTTCAGGCACGGATCCATGATTTCGGGAGATATAGTGCGGGCCAGTTTCTGAAAACAAGGCACTTCGGCCAATAAGTGGGCATGGATTCACAACAACAGCAATGACATCAGTAATATAGGGTAGACAGAAAGGGCACTTTTAAACTAAAAGGGCACTTTTTGTATTTGTTCTTGCCCCCCGCTACTACGGCCCTGCCCTTCAGGTGCATGCAGCACCGTTGGGGAGGGGAGATCACCACCATGAGGGCGAACGTGAATAAAGTGATCTTGTCAAGTAAATGTCGCTTAGAAATTACTACACGAAGATAACCATGTTACATTACGTATGTTGAGTTAATCATGTTACAAACACTGGCTCTAGGCTGCCATTATTCAGGCATACATGTATGATGTTCCAATATGTGTACAGTGACATATATGGAGTAATTAGCACCTACCAAATAAGTTGACAACATAAAGAAGCATTCAACTGTCTACGATTTTATACTCCAAAGGCAAGAAATTGGGTTGGACATGCGCAGTGTGGAAGTTTGCGAAGAGTATTATCAAAAAGAATAGAAGGAAAGAGGCACGTACCACTCACGCTAAATATCGGTCGAAAGGTGAAGCCAGGGCAATTAGTGGCGCCACCCGGCGGCTATCTAGAAGAACTACGCAGTGGAGTTATCTTTTCAATGCTGTAGCATTACGACATCACTAAGACAGCGCACAAATCATTATACTTGTGCGTATGTACACAAACATACGCTATTTTGAAGCCAATTGTTTATTCTTCAAATGGACTCTCGTATTTATAATTTTTAAATAAAATATATTGGACGCAGGTGCCCGCCGTATGCTGGTGTCACGTCTGTATGTGTTAAACTGTTGACGCTAGTTCCTTACTTGGAGTTACAAATCCGTCTTTTGCATTCTCTAGCTGTTTTTAAGTAGCAGCAATTCTGGAGATAAACTTGTCGGTGAACCAATCAGGGTTTGGTGACATTGTTGACATACTTTGTCACGCAGTTTCCTGGCCATGTACCCTGCTATGTATGTCAATGTGTTTTCTTCCTCAATGGAGAGGTATTCCGTCTCAACGTTGAAATAATGACTGGTCATTTATCCTGTTTGAGAGAAAACGGGCAGAGGATCATCTTCATCGGCGGCGACGTGTTGACACGCAGTACTGAAAGACTTGAGGTTGAGAAGAAAAGTGTCCCGTCTTCCCTGCAGTTGCTATCTTTGCTCTGCAGTAGAATATAATCAACCATTACCTGACGAAGCTATAGAGTCGGAACTGCTCAGCTGAAGGGTTGTCACTATGGCCACCCTTACCCCTGATCACAGCAAAGAGATTCTCTAAGCAATTTTGATTTAGCCGGCTAGTTAGGAGAAACTTTGCCTGGAAATTGATGTGTAAATCGTCCCACACCGATAGAAGTCTACGAATGGTCATCAGCCATCTGGATAGACATGACAGTTTACGCGTACTTTCAAACTCAAGTGACGAAAGCCACTCTATGGTAGACAGAAGAAACTCCTTGTTCCCAGATGTGTTTGACTAAGCAAGTCTCATCTGTTGTTTGTGCTTGAATGTCTTGTTGTTGAAACAGTTGAACAGACGGTCTATACGTTCCAAGAACAGTGCTGTTTCTTCTGCGTCCTCAAGGAATGACTTCAATGTAACCATTGTAGAAATACCAGCAGCCACAGACTGAGAGAAGACTTGGGTCGCATATTGAACTCGCAAAGCCGAAAACGGGGGAAAGTCAATGTGCTTGTGTTTTAGTTTAGGAGCCATAAGCACAGCATTTCAGGAATCGATCAGGAAAAACTGACGAAAGTAGCTCTACTTGCTGCTTTTCTCATCTCTTTTTAAACCTGTTTTCTTGAGGTTGTTCCTCATGTTCTTAGCAGATGAGGTGGGTCGTACACGACATAGATCTTTTTGGAGGAAGAAAGACTCGTAGAAGTGCCTTTCGATTATTCGACCCTTGGTCACATATTACCACTTTGATGTCCAAACAAACGCTGGTCATCTAATTCATAGTCGTAACGGATTCTCGTCCATTTCAAATACCGGCACTGTTTATTGGCATTCCTATAACACCAGTTGAAGTACACAATTATGTAGATTATGTTTTTATCACAAACGCCCTAAATATTGTACTTAAACTACAAAAACAACTTGCTAGTCTCTCTCTTCCTCCACCAATTGTTACGTATAGATGAACATTAAATTCTTCTGTAATCTAGTGTACCCGTAGGCTAGGCTAAGTGAATTCTTCGATTTATTCCATCAGTTATAAAATATAAAGAATGTCAACAGTGATCTATAACACAACCAGTTCAATTGTTTGTACCTTTCAGCACCTTTCAGAAACCGAAAAAAAATACAGTTATTGGGACATACACTTTTAGAATTGGAACAATTCGGTGCGCTGCACCAAGAGGTGCCGTCGCGTCTCTGTGCCATCGTGTAGTTATCCTAGATAGCCGCCCGAGGACGCTGTTGCATGCCGGCTTCACTAAAACAGCGGAGTGATACCTCTTTCCTTCTATTCTTTTTGGTATTATATCGTTTCTTTTCAGCTTACTAAGTAGGCGCAAAGTAATGACAATTGTACATCCTCCGTTGGCTCATACCACTGGCACCCATTACTGGAGACAACGTAAATCACGCTCGCGTGGGCTACTAATACCCTGCGTTAATCCATATCTTGCATAATCTTACATACAAGGTTGTTGTTGCTATCAGCAAGTTGTTAGTCTGGTCTACGTTCCGTTCTGTGTCACTTTGTTGTTAACGCCCACGATTTGTTTACACTCACAGTTTTCATTCTAGATATAAATAAATGTTTTTTTCAGTATACAAAATATTATCCTTGTTCACTAAATAATACGTATTTTGGGAACATGTTTAGGACAGACTTTGCTTATTTTATTGCATACATAATAATATAAATATTCAACACGTTTTAACGGTGGAGTTATAATGATGAGGCGCTAAGCCTACGGCTAAGGGAAGAGTTTGGTGTGGAAGAAACTGCCAACTCAAGAAGCTAGCTAATTAAGAATCGGTTAAATGGACCGGGCACGTGGAGTAAATATGCAACGAACGGCTAGCGAAGAAAGCAGATACCTTGAAAGTAAAAGGTAAAAATTAAGATGAGGACAACTAAGACTAATATTAACGAGATATTTGGAAGGATTGGGAGACTGACAGATAGAGTGGACTGTGGACGGTTGCTGGAGACAGTAGTGCAAGATCAGCGAGTTGTGAAGAAAAGAAAAATCGAGATCAGTATCGATGCCACCTTAACCCCGGACATACACGGGAAAGAGGAAACAACAACAAATTCATAAAACGCAGACCGGAAGTGCCAAGAAACGGCGCAAGACAACAAAGCCATGTTGCACAATGGTTGATAGTTAGAAAGCGACAAAAATAAGTGTCAAGGAAATGTGCTCTGTTTTATTTGTGCTGATGTGTTAGGTATGTGCTGACGTATTTTATGCGCGCTGACGTGTTTTGCATGTTCTGGTGTGTTTTGTATGTGCTAAAAATTGTATCTCCGTCCGCACAACAAATAAATCCAAGCCAACCGGCCGCACAATTTAAAACCAGTTTATGTTTAATCTATCGACAGTAGTCTGTGTTTTAACTGTCTGCAGAACATACTGCACTTCCGCCTGGATCCAGACAATGCCCGTATTGTATTGCTGCATTCACAAAAAGAGTCCGGCGCACCAGTCTACGTCGCAGTAAGAATCAATGGGGCCCAGTGGCAGCTCGTCCGGATCACTGCCTTTCACCGGGATGTAAGGAGGTCGCCCGGATTCCCCGTGCGGCTTACTGCTGTAGCCGGCACAGCGCGGTCCCTGCCACAGATCGGCGTACGAGCTACTTCCGTAGCCAGCGCAGTCGCAAAAGGCGTCCGGGTCGAACTTGCTATCGCAGCCAGTGCAGACGGGGGTCGTCTGGCAGTCTTCGTACGACTTGCTGCTGTAGCCGGTGCAGACCGGGACCGACTGACAGTCTCCGTACGACTTGCTGCCGTAGCCGGTGCAGACCGGGGCCGACTGGCAGTCTTCGTAGCCAGTGTTGCAGGGAGCTTGGTCGGGTTTGTCGCACTGGGCACCGCAGTAGTGAGTCACACAGTCCGGACAGAAGAGTTGCTCCGGCGTCATGCGGGACAACGGCACCGCCGATGCTGGCCTCTGGCGGATATCTGGGAACAACAAACGCAGCTATCGGATATGTCCGAAACCACTGAGCGTGTTACACTGCCATCTACCGGATACACCGGAAGATGGAAATAATACATCAGGCACGTGACGAAGTAGTAAGGAAAAAGCAATGACATTTCCTTTTTCAGAACCAGAATGTCTGGCTGACACAAATAAATTCGGTTAGGGCATATTCAGCGATATTGATAATAACGAGCTGTCGCTGAAGAGACGTTGTTCCTGTCATACCAATGTTAGACGAGTTCCATCAGAAAGTCGCATAACACGATCATCGTAAGCCAGGGCTGTTTGCCATGCAAAACTAGCCCTGGCAGATCTCCTACGCGAAATGCGGAAGTCAGCTGAGTCAAACTAGTAATTGACTTCGCCAGTCGCGACTGCGTCACCCGTGAGAACAGCGCAAACAACCGCCCCAATTTGAAGACGGATAAATGACTTCTGGGAATCCCAATGTAAAAGCCCGTTTGCTCATTAGAACGAACAACTGAGTGGTATTGTGTATTCGAATAATTGCTTCTACTTCCTAATCATTGCATGTAACACGAGCCACGGTTGGTTGAAATTAGTTTTTTTATGACCACCTGACCTGCCGCCAACCACTGATATAGTGAGCGATTTCATAGGCTAAGCTTACATTCAGAGTTTCGCAAAGCGATCAGCCAGGAGGTACTGCTAGCTGGCACTGACGTAGCTGGCAGCAGCAGCGACCCCTGGCGCGCGAGGATACTTGACACTAACGTGCCATGTTGTGTCTTCTAGACACGAGACCACGGCACTATCAAAGTGTCAGAAAGAATTGACAGTGTACTGAACCCCGAACAGTGCAGCACGCTTAAAACATTATAACGAAAGGTGTGAGATAAGTATCCATACACATGTAGACATCGACTCATTTAGTTAAATCAACAGGGCCTATAATAATAGTAACAGATAATGGGCCCAATAATAACGACATCGACGACGACAATGATGATGAAAATGATGATGATGACGCTGAGGACGATACGATGACAATAACGATGACGGTGATAATGAATCAACGTGACTCACCCGTACAATTGCGAGTTGCCGGGCGACTGCTCTGAGGTCGCACACGGACGCTCTGGGCCCGGGAGGCGCTCTGGGGTCGGCGGTATATATTCGCTTTACTCGCGACCAGCTCGATGGGGACTTGGTGCATGGCGGAGTAGGCCGTCATCTGTCGGTCCGTCACCTGTCGGGTGAGGCTGCGCCGAGGCTGCCACACCTGCTGGGGCAACCAAGGCGTCGTGACGGCCGCCTGACTCGGCGCACTGCAAGCACACGCACTCACTCATGTTAGTGTTCCGCCACCGACGTCACTTCACTTCTTGACATTCGCCTACAGTTGTCATATTTGTATTATTTATTATTACTATTATTATTATTATTAGTAGTAGTAGTAGTAGAAGTAGTAGCAGCAGAAGTAATAGTATAGTAGTAATAGTAGTAGTAGTAATAGTAGTAGTAGCTGAAGTAGTAGTATAGTAGTAGTAGTAGTAGTAATAGTAGTAGTAGCTGAAGTAATAGTATAGTAGTAGTAGTAGTAATAGTAGTAGTAGCAGTAGTAGTAGTAGTAGAAGTAGTAGTATAATAGTAGTAGTAGCAGTAGTAGTAGCAGCAGCAGAAGTAGTAGTATAGTAGTAGTAGTAGTAGTAGCAGTAGTAGTAGTAGTAGTATAATAGTAATAGTAGTAGTAGCAGCAGAAGTAGTAGTAGTACTAATAGTAGTAGTAGAAGTAGTAGTATAATAGTAATAGTAGTAGCAGTAGAAGTAGTAGTATAGTAGTAGTAGTAGTAGCAGCAGAAGTAGTAGTAGTAGTAGTAGTAGTAGCAGAAGTAGTAGTAGTAGTAGCAGCAGAAGTAGTAGTAGTAGTAGTAGTAGCAGAAGTAGTAGTAGTAGCAGAACTAATAGTAGTAGTAGTAGTAGTAGCAGAAGTAGTAGTATAGTAGTAGTAGTAGTAATAGTAGTAATAGTAGTAGTAGTAGCAGTAGTAGTATAGCAGTAGTAGTGTTATGATCGGTTGAAAATGTAGATTATATGCATTTTTATATTTAGTTTATTTCAATGCCGATGTGAACATGTTCGTGATTTGAGGAAAGAAAGGGGTGTGTTGCGTATAACATGCAGTGGTTCAGACATGCGACATTGATAGAGAGAGAGATATATATATATATATATATATAGAGAGAGAGAGAGAGGAGAGGGAGAGGGGGGTAGAGAGAGAGACAGACAGACAGACATACAGACAGACAGAGAGAGAGAGAGAGACGAAGAGGGGCAGAGAGAGAGAGTGCGTGAGAGAGAGAGGGACAGAGAGAGAGAGAGACAGAGAGAAAAAAAATGAGTGAGTGAGTGAGTGAGAGAGAGAGAGTGAGTGTGAGAGAGACAGAGAGAGAGAGAGATATATATATATATATATATATATATAGAGAGAGAGAGAGAGAGAGAGAGAGAGAGACAGAGAGAGAGAGAGAGAGAGAGAGAGAGAGAGAGAGAGAGAGAGAGAGAGAGAGAGAGAGGGAGACAGAGAGAGACAGAGAGAGACAGAGAGAGACAGAGAGAGACAGAGACAGACACAGAGACAGAGACAGAGACAGAGACAGAGAGGGACAGATGGGGACAGAGAGAGGAAGACAATGCGAACAAGAAAACGTGGATGTTGCCAATGGAACCAAATGCAGCGGAGGACAATGTAGATGACGACTGGGAAAATGAGGTGGCGGAGGAGGATGCAATGGGCATGGCATCGTGATAGATGACTGTCCCAGCAGCCACCCCCAATAGGCAAGGACAGACGCTGACGATAGACTGTAGCAATGAGACGGTCACCTGCGAGTGCGGGTGAGTCCGTGGCTCTCGGAGGACATCCACGTCTGAGGTCTGCCACCCTCCGTCGGGGCGCTCTGCCACGCCCGCTCTCGGTGGCCCGGTGCCGGGCATGGGAAGGAGCGACGTCTAGCCCCTTCGACGCGGTAGTACACGGGGCGGTCGTGGAGCATCGAATAGTCGACCTCGCCGTGCATCAGCCCGTACGCCAACTTCTGCAGACGACACCGACACACACACCGCAATAATAGACTCAAGCCATAGTCACGGCACACACCACTACCACAGTCACAGTGCCGGGTTTAGGACAGGGCAGACCCGACATTTGTCCAGGAGCCCCCCACAATATAGTTTGTATGGGGGCAGCCTCAAAACGCTTTTGGGATATTTTCGAAACTTTTTTATACATACCTTGAGTCCTTCAATGTGATACAGATTGGTGTTCTAAATTAACAAAAGTCGTATTTTGCAGTGGAAGGTGGGGGGTGGGAATTGTTGTGATACGACACCCGGTCAATCATCGACCTCCACAGTCCTAAATCCGGCACTGCACTAACTTCATTTAGGGCACAGACCACAGTCACGGCACATACCACTATTATAGACCCAGACGCTAGCAATAGTCGTATAACTAAACAAAACTTCCTTTGGAGCTGTGGATAAAAAATTACGTTTGTATCACAAAGTCATAAATGTTCACAGTATCCGCTGGACTATAATTGGATTCAACAGACAATTGTGACTGGATTACGATTACAGCAGCGGGTCCCAAACCGTGGTCCGCGGGATGGTTTGAGGTGCTCTCAAGGGACAACGCAATATCTACGTTATTTGCGTATAAAAACAAGCCAAAAGAGGACATTTCATCCTGCAAAGATTTGCCGGGAAAGACGACTGCTGCTGAGATGTTCAAATTCCTGAACGACTTCATCGTTTTCCACTGTTTGGGTTGGTAAAACTGTATCTGCATTTGTATTGATGGAGCAGCGGCGTTGACGGGAAGGCGAAGTGAGGTCGTTACTCGATTGCTGGAAGTTGCGTCTAATAGCACGGCCACTCACTGTATGCTGCACCGTCAGGCAAAATAGTCAACTTTGTGAAAGCAAACCCTCTCAACACACGTTTGCTTAGACTAAATGTGAGGAAATGGCGGCAGGCCATGGAAATGTCTTGCTTTACCCGAAGTAAGATGGCTGTCAAAGGGGAAAGTAGTGAAGCGTGTGTAAAACTCCACGAAGAACTGGAAGAATCTCTACAACAGCGAGGCTCTCCGCTATCAGAGTATTTGACAGATTCACTCTTCATCTTACGTCTGACTTACCTGGCAGGTACGTTTGACAGATTCACTCTTCATCTTACGTCTGACTTACCTGGCAGGTACGTTTGACAGATTCACTCTTCACCTTACGTCTGACTTACCTGGCAGGTACGTTTGACAGATTCACTCTTCATCTTACGTCTGACTTACCTGGCAGGTACGTTTGACAGATTCACTTTTCATCTTACGTCTGACTTACCTGGCAGGTACGTTTGACAGATTCACTCTTCAGCTTACGTCTGACTTACCTGGCAGGTACGTTTGACAGATTCACTCTTCATCTTACGTCTGACTTACCTGGCAGGTACGTTTGACAGATTCACTCTTCATCTTACGTCTGACTTACCTGGCAGGTACGTTTGCAAAGCCAGCCTGGGCATTCTGCGGCAATAACGAAAACAATTGTTCAACATCTAATAAAAAGCGCCAATAAAAATTAGCACAATACCTACCCAGCCTCCAGACAGATTACGACTCAGAATGTTGTTGGACCCGCAATCCCTTCGCTACACCAGTGGACCCACGATGTCATCTCGTCGTGCACCAACAAGGTGAACTGGCTGAAATATCCTCTGACAAAACCATGCAGCTTCATTTCGGCACCAGACACTTGACAGAATTTTGGCGAAGAATTCAAACATAATTCCCAACTCTCTCTCTCTCTCTCTCTCTCTCTCTCTCTCTCTCTCTCTCTCTCTCTCTCTCTCTCTCTCTCTCTCTCTCTCTCTCTCTCTCTCTCTCTCTCTCTCTGAAACTTCTTCTGCCATTCGTGACTAGTTATCTTTGTAAGGTTGGGGTTTCAGCACTGGCAGCAACCAAGACTAACTCTGCAAAGAGAAACTAGCACACCCATTCTTTTGAATCCAGCAATTTTGAAGTTTTTTATGAACATTATTGATATTAATCTGGGTGTAAAAAGGTACGTTCTTATATAGCGCAGTATCAGGTCCTCAGGACTGCTCAAAGCGCTTTACACTTAACTCCTGGCAGACCTGTTCAATCGAACACCATCTCGACTTCTCTGGGAAGAATCCAGCCACGCTGCAATTAATGTGTACATTGGTACTTTTGACTGAACCCCATTTCTTATTCTCAAATATAGAATTGGTTGGAATATTGTGCAGAACATACTTGGGTGCCATCATAAATATATATTGATTTAATAAAAATGCACACCTTTAGTTATTGTATCGATAATTTCTGCACTACAGTTGGTCTCGTTAGCTTTAGCAGCTCCATGGGTGGGCCTCAGGGAAAACTGAGAACCCATGGTTTACAGGAAAACCTGCTTGGCACAAAACAAACACTGCCCATCTAAAAAGGCTGCAACGACAGATCGCCTACGTGCCAGATGCGACGCCGTTACCTGCAGTCGGCGCGGGTCGCCCGTCAGTTGAAGATCCTCCCACGTCGAGTAGTTCGAACCAATCGGTACGAGGTTGTCGACGGAGCAACGGCTCTCAACGGAGCAGCGCGCAGCCGGCGGCTCCTTGCTCTTGCGTTGTGGCGGGGTGGGTCGACGGTAGCGATCCAAGTCCGTTATCGGGGTAGGCGGGGGCCTCTGCCCCAGTTGCCGTGCCACCATCATCATCGGTCCGGAAGAACTCGTCGGCATCTTGTCGTTCGTTTCTACGTAGATGTTTGATTGGCGCCAATGACGTCAGTTCTACGTCTTGCTCAGTCACAATCAACTCCTCACGTTCAACGTATCACAGCAAAGCAACTAACAGGATTCATGGTGTCGTGTGTGTGTGTGTGTGTGTGTGTGTGTGTGTGTGTGCACTCGCGCGCGTGCCCGTGTGTGTGCGCGCCGGGTGGGTATCATGTGTAGACGTATAGTAAAAACACGTGCACACATAAACATTATATACGCACAATGCATGCACACACGCACACGTACGCGTGCACGCTCGCACACACATACGCAAACAACACCTTAAAGATAGCTCGCACATACACACAAACGCACGCACACTCTGACACTCACACACACGTGCGCGTGTGGGTGGGTATGGTATATGGACACACGAACACCTTTATTTATTATTATGTTTTACGTGGTAGTGTAGTAATGGTAGACTCGCACTGGACTCCTGTAAGATATCGGTGGTCACCCGATCTAGTCGAAGTTAGGCAGGATCCACCGTCTCGGTGTCTGTGTCATGAACTAACTCGGGTGTCAAGGTCGGTAGAGTTATAAACCGTGGCTATTTAAGGCATCGTAACTTATGCCGTTCTGTTCTCTACAGTATATGTAATAAATATCACGGCTGTTGACATTTGAACAACATACTTAGACGTTATAGCCCCGTGTGATTGTCAACGTAAATGTCTCTATATCTAGGTGGGGTAACTGTTTTGACTCACTGCGAATGCCCGGGTGTTGCAGGTCTCTTGGGAGTAGCGGGTGTACGTTGTTGATATACTTTGTGTACACAATAAAACATTGTGGTCAAATCCACTCTACATTTATATTATATCAGATAGAAACAAAACAGCGAAACTTGGTGGTTGATTCACAGCCGTTGCTGTTCAACAATGAAAATGTAATTGACTACAGCCAATGTTCAATGTTATACTTTATGCATGTCCATGTCAACCACTGTTGACTAAAATGACATATGATTAGATAACTAACGCCGTTGCAAGCAGGCTCGGTTACGTTGCACCTAAAGGTCTTGCATGTACGACAGGTTGCTCCACACCTTCACGTATAATCCATCAAAACAAACACAACAAAGGAATACAACAGAAAAAAGTATTTATTTATAAATACAAATTAATCATTATGTCAATGTACGTCTTTGTGTGTGTATACGGTTGATGCCGTGTTTTGTGATATCGTTTTCAGTGTTGCTCATCCATAAATTTTCCTTATTATTATATGACATAAGTCTAAGAAGCGATTACTGATCTTCAAACAGTTTACTCAAGTAAAGTGTGATTTGAAGTACGGACAATCAGGGCAAAGAGGACATCCTAAAGAAAGAATTATTACAATTGCAACGCATTTTCTAAGAACCTTTTAAGACTCAACATTGACATTTATTTCAACCATGAAAATACTAATGTTCCGATGCGGTAATTGCTACCTCGAGGTGATGCAAATGTGAAAGTGTACCCACTATCCCCATTCTGTTGTCATCCTGGGGCAAACTGAACACTTTGATAAAACGATCATGCTAAGACAAAACATTGTTGTAAAATGAGTCAATTTTCCGTATGAATCCAAATGCAAATCAAGCCAATCTTGGAAACTGATGAAAGCGAAACAAAAACGAGATGGTGAGCTGACCATAAACAGCTTCTTATATACATCAACTGAAATACTGTTCAACTTTAACATTGAGGTGTCAAATTAAAGTTTTAATATTGTATTCGATTATAACTACAAACTATAGTTAAGTTTTAATTGCAACGGTAACTACGTAAATTAAAATGGTAGACCCCGTAGCGCCTCTTTGTCAGCTCCCATTCACGATCGTCGCTAGTTTGAGTCATGCCCAAACACTAGTGCCTGAATATTTTCGATAACCAAGTTTTACTTACACATAATTGTGAAATGTATTACAGTTTCAATCTTTTCTAGGATTACGATGGAAATCAATCGATAACAGTACATATGTATGTAAAACAATGTGCTAAATTCGTCTTCACGACCGAGCACCAAGACTCGATTGATTTAGTGCGCGAATGCATTGCTCCAAGTGGCAGTGCTATCTTTGGTACGGTGTAGGCCTAGGTAATAAAATATTATTATTATACACAAGGAAAATACACGGTGGGAGGTTTATATGTCATGCGTATAGTAATGTCAAGTTATTTTTTAGTTGAATAACCTTGATATGTTGTTGCAGAGCAGTCAGTAAGTGGAGGCTAGAATGACCCTATTATTTTATATAGGATGATAATTAATTAGTTTTCGACATCAACCTCACCCATGCACGCACACAATTAACTCATAGTCCTATCTGTAAGAAAACAAAGTTTATTCTTGTGCAATTAACAAAGATGTTAAAACATGTATAATTGTGTATTTATGAAGCTCACTGTTTCACACATTAAAGTGCACGGCCTACAAATAAATTCAACTGGAGGTTTCTTAACCAACAGACCCTTGTACTCATAAAGCGAGGTTACTTTTACCGCCGTTCCACTACGATCTACAGTTATTGTCTACCACTTACGACATGTCGGACATGTCCATATAGATCACATGTTCTATACATAATATCACGTGTTCTACACCTACTGAATATGTTCAGCATGGCATGCATAATGCAACAAAAACGCTCTATTACGGTTAAAGCAGATGGTATGCATTTGTCGTGCTAGGAAAGTACAACATACACACACACACACACACACACACACACACACACACACACACACACAGACACACACACACACTCACATACATACACACACACACACCCACACTCACACTCAGACACAGACACACCCACACTCACACACTCACATACACACTCACATACACTCACTCACATACACACTCACACACACCCACATAGACACACCCACACACTCACACACACACGCACACACACACACACACACACACACACAAATGACGCATAATATACACTGAGAATGAGAACCGTGATTTATTGGCACAAAAACACATTCAAACATGTGACAAAACATTTCAGAAAGCTAACCTTTAACGTGATTTACACGTAATTGATCATTTTACGGAAGCGCATGAAGACACACACACACAACGTATCCATAAGCAGCAGTATCCACAGTCGTTCGAATATCAAAATAAATATATTAACTTCTTTGCCTAACTACGCTAATAATATTTTCCTATCAGTGCAGTTAAAACATGATCGATTTTTGCACACTTCTGATTGTAGCAGTATCGTTAACAACGCCATCATAAACACAACCTTCCTGTGGAACAATCACAGTAATACTAGGCACACTGAAATGACTAAAGCTACATTTACGGCAAAGTTGAAGACGAATCTTAAAACACAATCCGCTCAGTTCACAACATGTATATTATATACACAACTACACGAAAACGAGTCATCAGCGTAACAGTTATGCATCGTTAATCGACAGGAACAACACTAAACCCACAAATCGGCTGTGCGCATTTTTAAGTGAAATGTCATGCTCAGCTGTAACTTTAATGTAGCCTTCTCGCTTCCACACATTGTTAGAAACAAACCTAGCGTAATATAATATGTAAACATACTTAAGTAAGAAGTACCTACGTGTGCGGACTACGTAAAAACAGGCACAGCACAATAAGCGTTATTACAACTATAAACGATAAAATAGTATATATGTATTCGCTATTTTGGCACATTATTGTAATATTTTGAATCACATAAAGCATTAATTCGTGTTTCTTTATTACACGATGACTCCGTCATTACGACATCTTCATTACATGACTTTTAATACACCGTTACATTTGATAGAGAAACCGTATTTACCAACGTGGAGCACCTATGACTATTTACGGAATAAAGACGCACCCCATTTCAATATTGATTTACTTGAAAACATGTTGCCGTCCTAATTGTGAAATACTGCACCTTGCATATCAGTATTAGAATATTCAACAAGCAGGCGATCCAAATTGAAAATAATACTCTCTTGACGTACCAATTACAAACGTTTGCGTCAAACCTAACAGCAGAGGCAAAAGGTTCAATCCGAAAGTTTGATGTAACAAAAGACTCAGATTTCGACGAACATTTTAATGACGTAAGCACTGCTTGCTTGAACTTCCCTATACCGTTTGCTGTCAACCGAGGATACCATACTTTGCGTCTTTACCGTGTACCCCGAGCGAGAGGATCCGGTTCCCAGAGATGCGTTTGTTGTCCGGCTGCCACGCGTTCCCCGTGCTCTGTCCTGTAACCGTAAGGTACAACATCATGTCTAGATTAGGCATCGCCATCATCTAGTGGACTGGTCCGTTGAAACTCGTTCATGATACGTCCGCGTTAATATTTGCCTCGTATTATACCATGTTCATGTCCGGGAACTATTATCCCGAATTCACGCCCGAGTAGTTTAGGATATATGTATTGGATGGTCTTCCAGAAAGAGAGCTCTTTAAAAACAAAAAGGAAAACGGGATAGCTGGTGTTAGTAGCGACAGTACATTAGAGAGTGTCTGCAAGTGCACCGATCTCGATTCCCTTCCCTATCCCTGACGCGCTGCGCCATCGCTGTCGATTGTTGGAGATATGTAACCGTCAGGAGTGTCTGCATCACGGCGTTTCACACGCCAACGTATCGTACATTTATGCCCTTTTCAGCAGGATATGTGGTCCTAACCACAAGCTCAAATGGACAGACCATAATACATCTAAATCATTTTGGAATTATGCACAAAAGCACATCACAGCGAATATAGGATGCACGGTTTTTAACGCAGGCGCCTTTTACGAGATTTGGATTTGCCTGTCTATATTCGTAAGTACTTCACCCAAGACAACTTTTCTAACAGTTTACTGGCACAAATTTAATGGAATATGTGTTAGACATGCTCAGACAGGTCTTACAAAATAATTGTTTCTGATGCTTTAAACAGCAATTAAAATGAGGCGGCTAATCAGTCAAGAACAGTTGTACGTACAATGCTGTCATATTGTTTACTTTGATTCAACTTGAACGTAAAATGGATAGGGATTGCGTTTACCTATCACCCCTGCCGGTTACGTATTTACCTATCCGATCGACACATAACCGATCGCATAAACACAAAAAGCGATGACGTAGTACGCGCAGCGCGTTAGTGATAGGAAAGGGAATCGAGATCGGTATGCTTGCAGACACTCTCTAATGTCAACCAGTGACGTCCGCTTGGTATTACCTGTGAGGAGGTTGTAGCTCTGTCTTGGAGCTCTCTCCCGCGGCACCCCATCCCCCAACATGGCGCCCAGGCGACCGTGGGTGCGCTTGTACTGGGTCCAGTAATTGGGATGATGTGGATGCATCGCCATCGACTCTCGTGTCCCGGCTCCACGGGACATGTTCGTCTTATTGCTGAGCTCGGGCATGCGAATCTTTGACGGCTGCAAAGGCGGAAATTATGTCGACGTTACCAAGAGAAAAATACAGTTTTGTATTAGATGTTGGTATGGTAAATTTAAACTCTCTAAAGTATCTATGCAAAGTTTACAGTGAGTCTTGTGAATCATAGTGCGACGCACGTCATGATGCACTGACACCAATGTGTCGTGTAGCGTGAAATATGCACCCATTTTCCATGAAAATAAAATAATAATATAAAATACGTCAATATACATGAATCCTGAGCTCAGTGCCGTCCATACTAAGGATGATTAGATACGGTGAATGTAAAACAACATATTCAATCACATACTTTTTGAAGTAACAAAAAATTAATAAAATATCACTAAAAGTATAATTACGGAACGAGTTGTTGCTTGTTTCCTTTCAAATAACTCCATGATTATGTTATATTAGTTGTGGTAATGATGTGACTAATATGTTAATCCCAGACACAAAGTAAACAAATACTCTTGGATAATTGCACAAGCCATGCAAACAATTTGCATTTAATTGCAACACCACAGATACATATGTAAGTTAAAATGGCATGGCAGGATCACAAAGAATCAGCTTAGGATGAGCTCAACAGAACACAATACAGACACTGACACAAGGAAGTTGACCGGGACATGACTCGACCCTATCATTTGGAAAGACACTGTCAGTGTCACAAGTCACACAGAAAAACAAATTTTGGAAAAATGAAAAGCTGAAGAAGGAATGTGGAATGAAAGGAAGGAAATGAAGAATTAGTGTTAAGTCATCTGAAAGTAAAGAAAAAATGACCCAAAAAGCATGGTAGAGAATTGCTGTCATCTACGTTGGGTCAGTAATGTACACCGATTATACTAGTAAAACACAGATTGTAGATAGGCTGTACCCACAAACAGTACCAGCAGATAGCTGGTTATTAGGATATAATCGGCAGAGTCACATTTGTTTACACCACCACAAATCCAGGACACCCCCTTCTTTGAGACGCAGTGTCTGAGTCAATATTGTTAGTTGACAAGCAAGTGCAGCTAGCATTATTTGCACAAAATATCACCTTCTACAAAGGTGTGTACACTGACTATGTCAAAGAGCTCACCATACCACACTACACATTCTTTGATTACATGTGGTAAATGCACATGAATACATGTTATTTTGTAAAGGGGTATGACTTTCACAACATGCTATATTTGTTTTCATCTGGCTTTAATTCATATGACACTGGAGTACACCATGTCCATGCTGGTCAGTTGTAGCATATGTATACTTCACATTGGAGTACATCATGTCTAAGCTGGTCAGTTGTAGAATATGTACACTTCACATTGGAGTACATCATGTCCACGCTGGTCAGTTGTAGAATATGTACACTTCACATTGGAGTACATCATGTCCATGCTGGTCAGTTGTAGAATATGTACACTTCACATTGGAGTACATCATGTCCATGCTGGTCAGTTGTAGAATATGTACACTTCACATTGGAGTACATCATGTCCACGCTGGTCAATTGTAGAATATGTACACTTCACATTGGAGTACATCATGTCCACGCTGGTCAGTTGTAGAATATGTACACTTCACATTGGAGTACATTATGTCCATGCTGGTCAGTTGTAGAATATGTGCACTTCATATTGGAGTACATCATGTCCACGATGGTCAGTTGTAGAATATGTACACTTCACATTGGAGTACATCATGTCCATGCTGGTCAGTTGTAGAATATGTACACTTCACATTGGAGTACATCATGGCCACGCTGGTCAGTTGTAGAATATGTACACTTGGTACCTATTTGTATATCATTCTTACCATGTCTGCTAATGCATTACAGTGTGTACCTACTGGTTGTACAGGTTTCTCGAAGTATGTATTCTGGTATTTGGTCTGCCAGTGATCCGGGCTGTCTCTGGGCATTGGGTAGGGCAACAACTTGCTGGAGACGTACGGCCGCCGACGTTCGGGAGCATTTCTCCAGTAGCTGCCTCCAAAATACTGCAACATGACAATGAAGTTGATGAACCAGACTTGGACTGGATGCATTTTAAAATATTTATATGTAAATACATTCAAACAGGAATACTTATAAGTATTTTAGTCTATGTGAATATCAAAACATTATAGAGAATTTTAATACTTAATTCAATAGAAATAGACTATAAAAATTGAAAAGTGTCCGAGTATGAATACTTCAAATATAAATACTTCAAACAGTTTTTTAATAAGTATATGTTTTACTGTTGCATTATTAATCACAGGATATTCTTTTGTAAGTATCTGAATATCAATACTTAAAAAAGTATTCAAATATGAATAATTCAAGTGTTTTAACGTGAACAGAAAGTATTTGAATAGCCATAAAAAAAGTCTTGAAAGTATGAATAGTTACAAATATTCCTGTATTCGAACACACACGTGTTCGTCTATTCGAACATGTGTGTGTTCGAATGCAGGAATATTCGTAAC
This sequence comes from Paraescarpia echinospica, assembly GCA_020002185.1. Taxonomy (NCBI): domain Eukaryota; kingdom Metazoa; phylum Annelida; class Polychaeta; order Sabellida; family Siboglinidae; genus Paraescarpia; species Paraescarpia echinospica. Next base: position 15,308,130 of record CM034535.1, on the reverse strand, counting down.
TATTCAAACACACACACACACACACACACACACACACACACACACACACACACACACACACACACACACACACACACACACACACACACACACACACACACACACAGCATGCTCGCACACACACGCGCACACACCCGTATGCATCTTTTCAAACACACACTCAGTCGGCTTTCACATACATAAGCATTTGAATACACATGTATTTGTTTGTTTGATTGTTGTTGTTGCAATGTTGTTAATAATTATTGACACAAGACTGGTTTTCAGGAATCATATTCAAAAGTCTTCAATAAAGAAATTGTGGTACCACATGTAGGCACCTTCGCATAAATGTGTGCAAAGAATATAATTAAATTTCTTTGGACTGTCTTTAATTTGGTGTAATACACTAGCCGAGTTCACATTTTGTAGTCGTTACCTATTTCATTAGACATTACTTGCAACTAACAGAACGTAAATAGGAAACTAAACTAGACATGTTTAGAAACGCATGTGTAAATAGTTGTCGTTGAATAGCTCATATAAAATTAATATTTCCCTACATGTTGCGACGTCGTTGCGTAGTCTGCCGTGTCCTGTGTTCGCGTGGCCATGGTGGTACTGTGCATGGCGCGGTCACCCTTCCTCGACGGCACGGGGACGTGAGCATCGCACACCCTCCTTGATATATAGGGCACGTCATTGATGACTGTCACCAAGTGCCCCTGCTCTGCCAACAACGTCGCCACTCGCTTCCCCTGGCCGTGGCCCTTCAGTGACGGGGCCGAGTGCGCCTTGCCCGCGGCCCAAGCCATCGCTGAATCTGTCGTACGACTGCAGTCCGTCAGCGTGTCCGTTTATCGCTCAGTCGTCTAGGTAGTAGGTGGCGACCTCAAACTCGGTTCTTGCTGATACTTAATCGTGTGCTGCTCTACTAAATCGTGGAGCTATCATATACCAATAAACATCAACTGGATGCATACATGGAATTACGACGGAGGCATGTTGACGCTAAGTAAACACACGGCTCACATCGACCGTCGGTGAATAAACAAAGCCGCTTCTCTGCTCCGCCAATGGCATTGGCAATGACAATGTCAATGAAATATTTGTATGGCTGCGCATAGCAATAACAGGACGTGGCAAATGCCGGATAGCATGAATTAAACTAAAGTATAATAAAACAAAACAAGTTACAATAATACTACAGCAGTTATATTAAAACGTGCATGGACCTAAATTTAAATACAATGTGTTGTTTGATGCGCTTGGCGGAAAAATATCGGTGTCATGGCAACCGTGTAAATCAGCCCAGCGTCGCCACCTAGCGTTTCAATGAGAAATTATGTTAGGTTGCGATCAAAACTGAATCTGAATATTACGTTTCAATAGTGATCGAACCTGATCATTACACAACGTGTGACGGTGATATGTTGGGAAATATTATGAAAATGCATAAACACAACGAGTTTGACATAAATCGCGCAACGTTTAATTAGGCATTTGATAAATGGCATGAAAGTAACATATCATTTGCCAAATTGTGATAAAAGGTGCCCCTTCAATTTTAGACCTGTGTTGTGTCTAATCCCATTTCGAATTTTTTAATGTTGAAAAAAAAACATACGTAGTAGACCTATCCACTACGACGTGCTGGCTTGTTTGTGCAACTTGTTGTAAGCATTTTAAAGTCATTTAGGTCAAACTTATTAGAAGACTATGACGACTAAATGTTAATATCATTTAAACAGGGAGCATTTTTATATTGTCACTGAAGTTGTGTATTCTAGCGAAAACGTTAGACCTAACAAAAACAAACCAACTAGTCAGTTAGGCCTATAAAAATGTTAACGTAAGTTAAGTAGAAAACGACTAATCGTATCACTAGATGCACGAGTCCTACAATTTAATTGGGATATGGTTTCATTGGTTTAAAATATGGATTTGCCTAAAACAACCAGAACCTGACAACCTTACAATGCCCCGTTTTGGTGGAGCTGCAGGTCTAAACTTCTAAGAAAAGATCAGTGTTTGTTCCATTGAAGAAAATTTCTAAAACTGCCCACACCACGGTGCCAACGCGACTGCGAGGAGTTGGTTTGTTTCAACAAAGCAGCTAGAAGCAGTAAGCTTAAGTTTTGAATTAAAACATGTTTATATATTTGTCTGCGCTAGAAACCGCTGTTGCACAATTACTCCCTTTCAGGAATCTGAGCTCAGAGGCGCAACATACAAGGTACGTGAATCTTTTCCCATATTAAGCACAGTTTTAGAAACAAAAAGTTGTTGAGAGAGTAATTCCCTGAGGTTCCTATGGATATCTGAAAGTTGTTTTGTAGAAAGGTCTCCGTAATAGCAGTTAAATATAATTTGATTCAACACGCAACCGAAGCAGTGCAACTGGCATGTGCGTTCGTGCTAAACAACCATGTTACTCGCCAGATAACACACATATAGATCTAAACGCCATGCATACCTAGGTGTGGTAGTAAATAAGAACATTGTTGTATTCTAAAGCTGCACCCTCTTTGGCCGCTGTGTGCGTGTGATTGTGTGTGCGTGCGAGTCACATGCGTGTGCACTTGCGTGTGTGTGTGTGTGTGTGTGTGTGTGTGTGTGTGTGTGTGTGTGTGTGTGTGTGTGTGTGTGTGTGTGTGTGTGTGTGTGTGTGTGTGTGTGTGTGTGTGTCAGACCGTTGTTACCGGCAGGAGTGGGCCGCACCGTGCATGCAGCATGGGGTAGCGTGGGACGAGGTTGTGGCGTTGTTGCCTGCTGTCTAGTTGGTCTTTTTTCTAGCGACGAGAGTGCTCAAGCATAACAAATGCACACGGACCAGTCTGTGTCTGCCCTACCAGGATGTATTCAACCAGGCGTTGAATGTGCACGGCCGGTTTATTGTTATCATTACCCCGTGGAAGCTTTGTATTTATGTGTAAGAGGGCCGTGGTAGATCCTATTTGGGCCCCTAATTGATAGTACATGGTAAGTTAAAAAATCCTTCGTAGGGAATCTTCTGTGTAGATGAGGCGCCGTGTTGGTGTAAAGAAACGGACACACTCCAGAAGAATAATTGCATTGCCGGTTAATTGTTGCACAATTATTTATACCAGTGGCAACATTCAAGACATTTCTAAAGACGCATCTCTTCCGCATAGTGTTGTGTACTTGTAGGCCAGGGAATATCATGTAGAACATTTGTATAATATAAGAAACATTTAATTTGCAGAACAACTCAAAATACATGTGGTCACTTCCACAAAACAAGATGGCAGACACTCTAAAGCAATTGGTCAGTCTGGTCAATTGTCTCTAGAGGGTGGTCCAACAATAACACACAGTTCACATAGCATATGAGAAACATGACACATAGCGTATAGAACACTATGCTGATAGCTGGTTGAAGTTGATTATTTATGCGATTTTAACTAAGTTAGTAATTTTTATTTATTTTAAATTTTGCTTATCTTCTTAATGTTATGCATATCTAATTTACCAAGTTAATTTAGTATTGTATTAAATTTATTTATTTTATTGAATTAACTCATTGATTTAACCTATTATTTAAGGTATTATTTAACCCATTTATTAACTTATTATTTAGCTTATATATATAATATTATATATCATATATATTTACTTGTTTTATATTGTTAGCGCCTTTGAGCAGGCTTTTAACCCGGAGACATGGCCCTTTATAAATTCTTCTTAATAATAATAATAAAATATATTAAACTGTAATACACCCTACAATATTTTATTCAGAAAAAAACCCACAAGACACGTAAAGGACGACCTGTCCACTTACACAAGTCTTCTTACTGAGAATTATATAAATTGTTCATCGTCAACACACTGTGTAGATGAGATCCGAGCACTGAGTAGTTTATAATAGAACTTACGTATTTCTAAAATGACAGTTTGTTATTTAGATTTTAGTATAATCCTGATGGACTGCGTATAAGCTAGTGTTTAAACCACTGCTTTGGATGGCATCTTGTTAAATCTTGCTGAGTCTATTCTCCTTACAACTTACTCTCGTAATTTCTCTAGCAGCACCGCTGGGGTTTCGCCGCACTGGTTAGTCAGTTTTACGAGTTGTTTATTTGTATAGTGTCGCCTTCCCAAATGTTACTGTTTGTTTTGTGAAGCCGGGATAGCGGGGTGGCGACCTTCCACTGTTTCCCAGCGTCGCTGTCCGTGTGCTGCGGTGGCGCGCGCCTAGGGTCACATGCCTGGCGACAGGAGGGGTTAGGGCTGATGTTGTAAGGCAGGAAGGGAGGAGGGACGGAGGGAGGAGGGAAGGAGAGAGAGGGAAGGAAGGAGGGTAATGACGAGGGAGGGAGTGAGGAAAGGAGGCAGGGATGGAGGGAGGAAGGAGTAGGGAGGGAGGGGGAGGAAGAGCAGGGGGTTGATGGGGAGATGGAGAGGAGAGAGTCATATAAGTTATATATATATATATATATAAATTATATATATGTATATATATACATATATATGGAGTATATGTTAGAAAAGTATATATGTATATGTATACTGCTGCTGTGGCGGCCCACTCAGCAGTAATAATAATAATAATAACAATAATAATAACACTAATAATAGTAGCACTATTAATGCTTACCTCTTGTCGTGTAGAGCACTAATGAACTCACTTGACATAATACGTGCACTGAATAACTCCCCAAACACGAATACGAGTCAAGTAGGAAGGGCAATACATTATATAATAACTCCATGACAAAATATTCATACATATATATATATATATACGTTTCTAAAAAATGTACTAGATGTAGCAAATTAATATTTTGTCATGGAGTTATTATATACAGTCATTTTATAGAAGTAATTACATTAACAGTAAATTTGTTAGCATAATCCTACAGATTGGCCACACATAAATTATATTATATGCAGTACAATTAAAACAATTATTTGTTGTGCATTTGTTACGGTAACAACAGACGGGCGGCACTCGAGGCAGTACTTACAGACGGTAGTCGTGACCCCGCGGGGCGGCTGCTACCCAGTCACCCCGGCAGGTCACGCGAGGGCAATCACTGTGACAACGCGACAAAGAAGCTGTCACGGAGTTTATGGGTAATGAGCAGAAATGTCGTTACGAATGCAGCCGAGTTGTCGAGACGCAGCCCAACACAAGGACTCGTGGCCCTGTTAGAAATATATTATGCCACACGGCAAACGTTACCCTATACCTAGACTGCTCTGATGTATCGCGCACTACCACATACAGGACAGGTTGTCAATGAGATTCAATGACTATTTTACTTTGAACTTTAACACGTTTTAATTAATTTGGTTGCGTGTAAATTCAAGAGAGAGTTTTTTTTCCATATTTATTATACACCCAAGGTCAGCTGAGCTATGTCCATTTACAATGAAAAAAGATCCGTGTGTGTGTGTGTGTGTGTGTGTGTGTGTGTGTGTGTGTGTGTGTGTGGGTGTGTGTGTGTGTGGTGTGTGGTGGTGTGTGTGGGTGTGTGTATGTAGGTGTGTGTGTGTATGTGTGTGTGTGTGTGTGTGTGTGTGTGTGTGTGTGTGTGTGTGTGTGTGTGTGTGTGTGTGTGTGTGTGTGTGTGTGTGTGTGTGTGTGTGTGTGTGTGTGTGTGTATTTGTTTGCTTTAGATATATCATTTAACAAGATTTAACAAGATTGCCATCCAGAGAATTAACTCTCGATGGCAGGTGGACAAGGAAGCCCTTTGGCTTATCGAGAGTCCAACCCTTTTATCTACATATATCCAGCCCTTCTGAGGTATGTGTCGATTTTATTTTTAAACATATTCACACTACTAGCACCCACACAATCATCAGATAATCTGTTACATTCATTCACAGTCCTTTGTGAAAATGAGAACTTTCTTACGTCTAATCTACATTGCTCCTTTACTAATGTAACTTCATGTCCTCTAGTCTTTCTATCTTTCTTAACTGAAAAAAACATATTTCTATCAATATTTTCATAACTATTCAATATTTTAAACACGTCTATCTGATCTCCTCTCAATCTCCTGGTCTCTAGTGTTGTTAAACGACATTCTTTTAGGCGTTTTTCATAACTAAGATCCCTCAGTTTTGGTATCATTTTAGTCGCTCTCCTCTGTACTCTTTCTAGCATATCTATGTCCTTCTTGCGGTATGGCCTCCACGCTTGTATACAATATTATAAATGAGGCCTAACTATTGTTTTGTACAGCGGTATTATTAGTTCTTTTTCTTTATATGCTATATTTCGCCTAATCAATCCAAGGATTTGATTTCCTTTTGAAGCTGCAATTCCACACTGCTCTGAAACCTTCATGTCAGCACTAATTGTCAGCCCTAAGTCTTTTTCTTCTACAGTAGTACTTAGTACAGTTCCCCCCATTGTATATTCTACATATTCGTTCCCATGTCCTGTGTGAAGGCATTTACATTTCCCCAAATTGAACAACATTTGCCACTTTTCAGACCATTTGATCAACCTGTCAAGATCATCTTGTAAATGCTGTCTCTCTCCATCACTTTTAATCCTTCTAAACACTTTTGTATCATCTGCAAATTTCAACACCTTGCTAGCTATATCATCGTCCAAATCGTCTATATATATATTAAGAATAATATAGGTCCCAGTACTGATCCCCGTGGAGCCCCACTCAAAACTGATTTCCAGTTTGAAGCCTCCCCATCAACAACTACCCGTTGTCTTCTGTCAATCAGCCATTTTTCTATCCAGTTAATTATACCATTTCTTATGCCATGGGCCTTTAGTTTAAGCAGTAATCTTTGATGTGGCACTTTGTCGAAAGCTTTTAGAAAATCTAAGTAGATGATATCTACTAGTGATCCATCATCTACCCACTTAGTGATATCTTCCAAAAAACATAACATATTTGTTAAGCATGACCTCGCTTTTAGAAACCCATGTTGAGATGGGTTTATCAAGTTATGTTTAACAAGAAAATCCACCATGTGATCTTTAATTAGTCTTTCTAATAATTTACAAATCACAGATGTTAAACTAACTGGTCTATAATTATTTGACTTGTTTCTCGAACCTTTTTTAAATAACGGTATAATGTTTGCTTCTTTCCATTCTAAAGGAACCACTCCCTCTTCTAATGACAAGTTGAAAACTGTTGCAAGCGGTATGCTAATTTGTTCTACAATTTCCAATAGTAGTTTGGGTGGAATACCATCCACTCCAGGTGATTTATTATCCTTCATAGCCCTAATTTTCGTAGCTACCATTTCTGGGGTTACAAGTAACTGTCTTAAATAGTCTGATTCTGCCCCCTTGAACTTAGCCTCTGGTACTGGCAGTGAACTAGTGTCTTCTCTGGTAAACACTGAACTAAAATACTCATTCAGGTCTTCTGCCATTAAGAATCCTTCGGATATTATATTTCCAGCACTATCTTCTAGAGGACCGACCTTATCCTGAACTTTCTGTTTGCTTCGAACATACGCATAAAAACTCTTGCAGTCATGTTTTATATTACAAGCTAATTTATGTTCATAGCTTCTCTTTGAATGTCTAATTTCAGCTGTAGCTTGGTTTAGTGCTTCTTTATAAATGCTATAGTCTTCGTCAGTTCCAGTACGTCTATATGACTTCCACATCATTTGTTTATACTTAATTTTTCTAATGGCTTCTTTCGATAAGTGTTTCTTTTTGGACCGTTCCCGTGTTTTTAAGGGAACAAATTTGACGATGATGCATTCAATTTCACTCTTTAAGATATTCCAGCATTCTGTTGCAGTCTTATTCTTCAGTATGTTATTCCAGTCTATCTTTGCTAAATATTTCCTTATGTCCTTATATTTTCTTTTGTGGAAATTTCTCCTGTACTGCTTTTTACTATTCCTTTCTGATTTTACTTTTATGATAACATGTAGATGGTTGTGATCACTATTCCCCAGTGGCTCACATATCCTGACATTATCAACTAATTCATTCTGTGAGGACAAAACTAAGTCTAACACACTCTCTCCCCTAGTTGGTTCTAGCACATGTTGAGAAAGGAAACTATTTTGTACTAAAACTAAAAACTCACTACCCATACTCTGTAGATATTTCCATTTTATATGCCCATGGTTAAAATCCCCCATAATAACACAGTCCCGTTTGCTCACTTCCCTTATAGCGTTTTCTATTTTTTCATTCTCTTCCATGCTTATGTTTGGATTTCGATAAACTAATCCAACCGTTAACGTTGAGTTTCCTGTAACTATGTTACACCAAACAGCTTCTTCGCAATCTGCTTCTCTATCTAATTTTATTTCATAAGCCTGGATAGATTCTTTAATATATAAAATAACTCCACCTCCCCTTCTTCCTATTCTATCTTTCCTAAACATTACATATCCTGACAGTCCCAATTCGGCATCTGATATATCGGTGTTTGCCCATGATTCGGTTATACCTATTGTGTGAGGGTCAATATCTTCTACCATAATGTTTAGTTCATTTTTTTTACCATACTCCTTGCATTTAAACAAAAACATGTATACCCAGCTTCAGAACAGTTTTCCAGACTGTTCTTTGCTGAATTATTTTTGCTGTCTTTATCTATGCCTCCAGTTTCAGGCTTCTCTGCGAGTCCCCTGCGAATTTAGTTTAAATAGATGCAACCTGTCCCACTGTCAACAGATCGCAGCAGATTCTCTGAGAATACTGCTACCCCTTTCCACTTAGATGGAGGCCATCTCTCATGTACACATCTTCTCTCCCAACAAAGTACCCCCATAAATCTATGAATCCACGCCCTCTTCTTCACACATCTGCTCAACTAGTGCGTTGATCGCCATCCTCTTACAGTTTCTATATGTTGCCGCCCTTCCTCCCATTACTGGCAAAATTCTTGAGAGAACAACCTGTTCCACTCTTGTCTTCTTTAGCTTCCTCACTAGATGTCTGTACTTCTGAACTATCCCAGTTGTTCCCTCCTTGTCTGCATTGTTTGTCCCTACGTGTACTAGTATAGACCCTCCCTTGCCATGCCCCAATACCTTCTCTACCCTTTCGGTCACATGCTCTATCCTAGCCCCCGGTAAACATACAACAACGTCCTTCCACTCACATATAGTCTTGTCTGTTTTTCTCAGAATTGAATCGCCCATAAACACTCTCTCTTTTCTCCTTGCCCTCTCAATCACTGCCTCGGAGTAGCTCCTCCGGTTTGCATATGTCTGGTTGTTGTCTTTTCCTCTTGCCGTCTTCTCTCCTGTCACATTCTCTTCCATTCCATTCTTTCCTGTCGCGTTTTCTCGTGTCCCCTTTCCTCCTGTCATCTTCTCTTCTAGCACATTTACACTCACTTCCTTTCGTCCCTTCATCTTTCCTCCCATCATACATTTTCTTCTCTCCTCTCCCGTCCCTTTTCCCCGGCTATCTCCTTCACTACGGTCACTTTCTCCCCTGTCACCTTCACGCCTGTCATGTTTTCTGTTTTTTGCTGAACACTCTGTCTTCTTCCATCAGTTTTCTGTCTCACAGTCTTACCAACTGCCTCTGTGGTATCTACCTCTTCACCACCTGTATCGCTGTCGCGTCTCTTCTCGTGCTCTACAGTCTGACTACCTGTTGATCTATCCCCACTGACCCGTTTTATTTTCCTCTGCCGAACACTTTTCCTCCGTCCCTCTGTCTTCTCAATTTCTTGTTCCTTCACGCCGGTCACCTTCCCTCCTCTCAGTCTCCTTTCTTCAGTCTCCGTGTCACAACTCTGCTCCTTCTGTGTTGTCATACTGTCTTCCTTCTAAGTACACATTCCTTTAAGACATCAACTAATTAATATGTCTAGTGGAACGAAGCTAACGACTTTGTAAACGCATAGTGTCTAATATCTCGTCGAACTGTTGAACAGGTCTGCCAGGGAGTGAAGTGTAAATGCACTGTGAGCAGTCGGTGTGCTGCAGGCATGACCAATGTGATTCATTGCATGAGATGGAACTTCTACAGTATGCAAGTTGTCGACTGCATTGTACGGGTCAATAGACTGCGCACTCAAGTTACGTCATTGCCCACAAGTCTTCATTTCACCCCCAGTGAGCTGTGCCACAACAAAAAACCAGGTCGTGGTTGAAACTTGATACCCCAACTAATCCCAGGCAACTGCTGTGCATAAACTTGGAAGGTTCTATGTGGATTCCGTAACGACAATGGTATGACGCAATACATACAGGAAACTGGTTGATCAATTGCATGCTGACGACATACGCATTATTCATTGGTAACACAAGACGGGCTGTTTAGTACAACTTAAGCGAATCGTTGTCGAATATGTGCGTGCATGCTGTACATTTGACTCGTATTCGTGTTTGGGGAGTTATTCAGTGCACATATTATGTCAAGTGAGTTCATTAGTGCTCTACACGGCAAGAGGTAAGCAGTAATATTGCTACTATTATTAGTGTTATTATTATTGTAATTGTTATTATTATTATTATTATTGTTATTATTATTATTATTATATTGTTATTATTATTATTGCTACTGGTAGTGGGCCGCTGTACCGATCACAGCAGCAGTGACACTTGTGGAGCGCGGTGACGTAGTGGTAGAGTATGGGATTCTAAATCGAGATATGCCGGGTTCGAATCCTCTTGTCTTGTTCGAACTCTGGACAAGTTCGTTCACTCTACGTTCACCAAGTTGTAAGAATTAGTACTTTTATTATATACAGTGATGTAGCAATAGCATTCGCGCAGTAATTGCAACATGGCTTAATGCTTCTCGTATAAGTCGAGTTGGTGTTCGATTGGACAGGTCTGCCAGAAGTGAAGCGTAAAGCGCTCTGAGCAGTTCTAAGAACTGGACACTGCGCAATATAAGAGCTTAACTTTTACGCAGAGACGAAGAGAGAAAACAGAGGGATACACGGGAGGGTGGGCAGACGGAGGGTATCTTGAAGGCAGGGACTCGGTGCGCGAACACGGGATAATGGGCAGACAGTGGAGATCGGGGGGTCTTGGGACGGCGGAAGAGAGGAGACAACAAGACGACACAGAAGAGTGGGGAGATCTGAGGCATGGAGGACGTAGACGCGATAAGACGAATGGGAAGGGGTGTGGTAGGTCGGGAAGACGAGAGAACAGCTGGTGGACGACGACAGGTGGACGACGATTCTCGGTATTGCCAGGAGGAACGTCCGCGGAAGTGACAAAACTCCCGCTTATGTGCACTAAATCATATTAATAAGGGATAGGATGGGTCGATACTCAGACATATCCGCTTATAGAAATAGCCTCTGTAACAGGATGGGAGACTAACACGGCTAGCACTACGTAGACTGACATCCTGGTACCGAGGCGTACTTGTAAAAACATACTCGAGTGCTTTTCATATGAAGCTATGCTTGACGCATCTTAGTCAGCATCTGACTTTCGATACAGCTGCATCAAACATCAAACATCAAACATCAAACAACAAATAGGCAACAGCCAAAGACGCTGATTGAGTTGCGTCTAATGTATGTTGTGCAGACGTAAAGAATTTAGGTCAAAAAGAAAATGTTCCAGACGTTATCAATGACGAGACAGCATGCAATGATTTCACAGAACAAAAATGATGGGATGATTCGAATATTATGCGGAATATACGTTGCAGTAATGTATTTATAAAAGTGTTCTAAGTTTGGTATGCACCGTTTATTACGCATCCGTTGCTTAGGGAGTTGCCCTGTCTGCGTGGGTCTGCTGGAATGTCCTAATTATCAGGGAAAGGAGGGGAAATAAAGGACAACCATCATTAACGCGATGATAAAGAGGCTTCAACTTACAAACATAGAGCGGGATTCGACCGGACCAAGCCTTAATTCTCACGGTGATAAACAAGCGATTATGACGCACGACACGTCGATATGTAACAGTGGCGGGTGAACGTCGAGGACAATCCCAGCGAGAGATGGTAAGGGAATCCGAAATATGTGATTCACTTAAAATAGCCTAATAGCCTACGACTAGCATGTTTGTTGTATTTGTTCGAAGTAGGACTGTTGCCAGCATAACCCTGAGCCACATTACGCCATGTCTCGGTTGCCACAAATACGCAAATGTCAGCCTGAATGTAACATTTGGAAGCAAGGAATAGGATTTTATAACAAAAGAATATGTAATGCTTTATTTGGCATACATAACGCACGTACGCACACACGCACGCACACACACACACACACACACACACGCACACACACACACACACACACACACAGAGAGAGAGAGAGAGAGAGAGAGAGAGAGAGAGAGAGAGAGAGAGAGAGAGAGAGAGAGAGAGAGAGAGAGAGAGAGACAGGCCGTTGTCGACACTATGACGTCATTCATACTGAGAGAGAGAGAGAGAGAGAGAGAGAGAGAGAGAGAGAGAGAGAGAGAGAGAGAGAGAGAGAGAGAGAGAGAGGGGGGATAAAATAAAGGTTTCCCGAGTGTTTTAGATGACATAAAAGGCTAACATGTCCATTTGATGCAGTGTTTACAGCATACTGCCAATGACACTTGTAAAATACTTGAAATTATACGCAGCATGCGGACATCTTTATACGGCAAACCTTGAATGAACCGGCGGTGTCCCGGCACAGAATGAGCGGGTATTCGATCGGTGATGGCGGACCTGCCGCTCAGACGTATCGTATTGTGTTTGTGACAGCGAGCGAGTCCAATTTACGCCGTTTCTGGAAAGAGCGACACCCATCGCGACATTGACGACAACGGAAGTAGCGACACCCATCGCGACATTGACGACAACGGAAGTAGCGACGGGGAGTCACGCATTGTCACGCCTCAGTGAACCATTACTTCGACGGCTGCTCAAATGCCGGGCTTAATTCCCTCTTTCCCGAATTACTGTAGGCCTGGTGTTGATTGTGTGATTAGTAGTTGTGTATTCCACCGGGAGACAATGCTGTTGACCCCCCTCCCCTGTTGTGGCAACAGCTCAATACTCATTCACTCGGCTGAGTGGACGGAGACAGGTACATGACTGAAACACGGTGCATAAGTTTACTGCATTACCGCTTGGTGTTTTGGACTTTCAATTGCCACGAAAATCGAAGAATACATACACTCTATGTAATGGAGGTGTGCGAGCAAAGACAATGCCGCGTTAATGCATGTTTTCGGAATGTCAATAGTAATGCACAGGATTTAACAAGTTTTAACCAGACTTCACATGTTTACTATCACACAAACTGCACACAGACGAGTTGACAAATAAGCCATCAACTTATCGAGAGTCCTGTAATTGTGCAACTATGGGTGACTCGCTTAATCAGATATAGCTGTCATAGTCCTAACCATAAATTATTGACATTGCAGTCTTCAAGTATGCCACGACCAACGCGTTGCAACTTAAGTTATACTTGACGCTGACTAGACACCAGTCTTAATCCCAATGCTAAAAACCCTAAATCCGCCAAACGGCCCAAACCCCAGCACGCTTCTGATGCTACTGGTCGTGTGACAAATGGCACCTCGGGCCGCGAGCTGGCTCTGCCGCCGACACCTGGGGGGAGGCGCCGTCAGCGATGACGTCGCGCTGGCGTCAGAGCGTAGGCTGCCAGCCGCCGCCAAGTGCATGACTAGGCGGTCATTGTAACGTCGAGCCTCGCTGTAGAGGAAGCCCAAGGCTGGATATAAGCACTCCCGTTAAGGGCCTACGGCTAGCTACAACGACCGTCTGTGTTTGGAGATTACCACTTGACCACACGCTAGCGATCAGAAGTGTATCGATATGAATTGCAGGTTAGTGTGTTTACATGGTTGTATTTGCCGACGTTTCGACTGCGCTGTCACATATGGGACGCGACAGATACGAATGCAGTAGCAACTACTTCTTAAGTTAAAATGTTGTTTGATGTTAGTAGGCGCAGCTGTTAGATGTTACTCGCAATGGGCTTTTCGCTGTCCTCGTTTGGTTATCCCCTTTGGAATCGGCCTCAATCCTCGTGGGATGTACAATAATAATACACATTATAACACTAGTTCTCCCGTAATTAATTCCGAATTACGCCAATAAAGTAACATTGGGTTTCCGACTCGTATTTATCAATTATTGTAGACAAGTTACGCGGTGGACCCTTCTAACTGTCAGTATCTGTCTCCAGCCGATAACGTCACAACTGACATGTCTTGACGCACTGGTACGTCGGTTGACGTGTATACCAACACGCACCGCGCACCGTGCACTCCCTCGGGTCGATGGATCGTGTCTTTGTCGGCCAACTCAACGTGGTTGATACTAGCGGCAAGGCTGTCAATTGCGTCGTTGACTGAGTGACAAATGACGCTCGCGTAGCCGCCGAGACGGTCGCACTATCCACGTCGCTCGGCCTATATTGATAAACGTCGACGCCGTTACACCCGTATCTGCGCCGACAACCGACGGCGTCTCATAATAATGTTGCTCGAACTTAAACAATTTATGACCCTTGTCTGATAACCTCTTTCGGATTATACGGGTCGTGTGTGCGTTAGATCGACGACAGCGTTTTGCCGTTGGGAATAAAAAGTTAGGGGGCGTCGCGTTTCGTACCACGAACTGCCCCAGCACTGAAAGAGGAGAGGGACGTTGATGGGAGAGGGACGTTGATGGCCAGAGTTTGTGATCAATAGCCGGGTGTCTGGCCCCGCCACTGGGGGCGTTTAGTGCCAGTTTAGTAACGCGCCACTGACGGGAAATCGCCCATAATCGCGGCGTTAATGGCGGAGAAAGGACACGCGACTGATAGTGATAAACGATGCGCGGTTACCGGAAATTTCCAACACGTATAAAACCAGTAAACATTTTCCGGAACTCGAGCCCCGATGGATGGGCAGATAACGTCCTTAGTCATCTCTGTGGAGTCTGTCTAACTTTATCCTCTGTACTAATAACAATTACCACATATTCCTATAAATAATAAAGTTACGTATAATGGTAAATGTTACAAAAAGGCATGGATGAACTTGTAACGCATTTTAGCCCCACATATGTCAATGGCACCATCATGTTGAGGGTTAGACCAAACTGTTATTGCATTTCACTAGTTATTTTGGCCTAAGCACTAACACAAATGTGGTGCATGGTGCATCAGCAAGACATTCAGTTAGGAATGCTGCACGCCTAATGGAAATCTGGCGAGTATAGGCAATAACATAATATATTTTATTTCCCTTATCTTGACGTTCATCCACTAACTAAAGAACTGGCGTCTTTTCTTACATTCGTTTTATTAAGTTGAAATTGGCGGCAACGAACAAGGCAACGAACGTGGTTATATGTTATTCTAAATGTGCTCGCTATATAGACAAACAGACAGACCAGACAGACAGACAGGCAAGACAGACAGACAGACAGACAGACAGACAGACAGACAGACAGACAGGCAGACAAACAAACAAACAAACAAACATACAAAGTTGTTTAAACAATCCTCGCCACCATCCAAGAAAGGTTACAAGCAAAATGTATGCCGTCTTATATAACAAACGTGTGTATTACAACATGCGTGTCTTTTTGCTGGAGTCTGGTTTACGTTAAGCAATTTGTTCACGCGTCGTTCGTGAATCACAGGATGTGCCCACATGACACAGTGACATGACTATGTTTACTTAAAGTGTTATACTTTCTGAACATCCCCTAAGGCCTAACGGTTATGCGTGTGCAATAATGACGTGCCACTCTCTCGCAATGTGTTCATGACATTGCATCATAACGCGTGTTATACGGTAGAGTATATCATGACACTGCGTCACGACACAGTGTTTGTTACTGTGGCACCCATGACCGTGCGCGGGCAACGTTTCAATATGCCACTTCATACAAACTTCGTTTAGTTGGTATTTGTACACGCTTTAGACAATAAATTTCGCCGCCGCGCCGCCTATTACCAGGAAGGGGGGGGGGGGCAGAAAACCATATTTTTGCCCTCCAATTCCACAAACGTTTTACAGTCGACAAAAATACACATTAATCGTCTCATAAAATTTAGATTTCCACCCGCCATTGAAGCTCGCCACAAAAACAAACATTCACGCACACAGTTAATGGGGGGCAGAACCATATGTCTACCCCCCTCCCGGATAAATTTCAGAGGGGCACCTGTCCCCATGTTCCCGCGCCTGCCCCCATGTTCCCGACCATAACATAGGCCTGGCCCAACTACTTTATAATACGAGTGTATCGAACCGGGTATTAAACATGACTGGACTTGCGAATGACTGCCCATGTTCGCGGGATACTAAATTAGGATTTCTTCATGCAGGGTTAGGAAACCACATGCCAACATCCATTTCCCTTACGTGACATTTTACATCATCCTGTGTAAAAACTGAAATGCGCCTACTTTTTTCCGCTCGGCGACTTCGGCGTCACTTTTTTGGTTTGCTTCATGGAACCTGTGGCGCTGCTGAACAATCCAGCATTTGGATTCGTGTCACTCAGTTCGTGGCCATCGCGTCGGTACTATTAACTCGACGGTACGGATTACCTGAACTTCCCCTATTACCCGGAGCAATGGGCTCATTGTTGTATATATATATATATATATATATATATAAATATATATATATATATACTATATATATATATATATATATATACATATATATATAATATATATATATATACAGGCCGTTACACACACACATACACACACACACACATACACACGCACACGCACACACACAAACACACACATACGCACACACACACACACACAAACACACACATACGCATACGTTTGTCGAAATACGTTATATTGTGAGACGTAATTTATTGAAAATAAACTCAACATATTAACTCGATATATATCGTAAATAAATAACACCACAACAAAAGTAAATATATGTTTGTGAATCTTAAACGTTCTCTTTCTATTCCCTACAGATTATTGACGGGGAGCGGGCGACGACTGCCCTCCCTGTGTCTCACTCTCTTCCTCCTCCTCCCTCTGTCTCCCCCGGCCTATGCCGCCAGCCCTGGCATGGTGCTACTGCGTGTCTCCCAGGGCGGGGACGGGGTGAAGCCCCCGGGGGTGTGGGGCGGTCTCGCTCCCTCGACGGTATCCGGGGAGGCGACGAACCTGTTCAGTGTCGGTCTCGCTGTCGGCAACCGGTCGGAGACGAACCTCTCGGCCGAGGTGCTGCTGTATGACAGTGTCCAGCGCCGGCTCTACGCGAGTATCCGTCGGCGCCGTCAGCGCTCACGTCTCCCCGACCTATATTCTGCCCCGCTGTGTACCGACTCGACCAAGGGCGTCTTCCTCCCCGTCTTCCGAAACGTGCGTCTCGTCGACACCCACCACGCCTACCTGACGGACCGCGCCTGCGGATGGAAGTGCGGCTGGGGACCGTTCGCGGTGCACGACGGGAAGATCTACTTCATCCTGTCGGCCGTGCTTGGTGGCGACCCGTCGCGGCTGATGCGGCAGACACAGCTGCGGGTGATGACGGGGTGCGAGGCGAGTCTCGAGGCGGCGGCCAGTCGCCCCGACCCAGACACGCCCTATGACCTCGACATCCTCCAGTGCTCCGAACTCATCTCCGTGCTACACACGGAGGACTACACACAGCGCAGACCCCGGCCAACCATGTGGGCAGCCGGAAACATGGTCGCCTTCACGCTTCAAGATGGCGTCAGCGTTGTCTTTCAGGTACGGATCATGCGATTGGATATTGGTTTGTAACGCGCGCGTTCATTGGCTGCGCGATCTTATAAAACATACGTTCTGATTGGGTTATTTTAACAGGTTTTTAAATGGCGGCAATTTGCAGGGCGGAATGTACGGGATCACACGCACACGCACACGCACACACACAAATCACCAACACAATTGTGCTTGATGGAAATATAAGCGATCCCAATCAAGGGGTGTGAGAACCGTGGTTACGTCATTTACAAACGATGCAACCCACTTTAATAATATGAAAGATAAGTTAACACATGAAATGTTTCACAGAGATCATCGGTGCATGTTGTCCTCTTGTAGATGTTCGACATCCGTCAGAATCCGCCCGTCTTGAAACTTGTCCAAGTGTCGGTGGACACTCGAACCAACCGCGAGTTGAACGCCATTCCCATCGAGAAGTTATATGCGGCCGGCAACTTCCGCGCAAAGGTAGGACACGTCCCTTCTGACGGCCGGTGACAGACGGGCATTAACTCTCTGTCACTACTTTAGTTCCATTCGGGGTTGAAGACCCGCAATGATATAGGACACAGCAACGTTACCCTATTGAGAATTGCTTGCTTGTCAAACTGAATGACAATTATACGTGTGCCCAATTTTCTCTTTATCGTGGTCGTATTAGCAATTATAGTACGGTTGTCAGCCGAATAATGGAGCAGGGAGGCACTCACAGTCGCGTACATTCTGCTCAGATGAAACTATAGATCGAGCGTTCGTTTCAAGACAAGCGTCTTTGCTGTTACATGGTCAGTTGCGCGTCGCCAAATCAGTGAATCGGAAACCAAAAACGCAAACAACCTAATGAAGAAAACAAAAAAAATACATATTTAATCGCTTTGAAAATACCTTAAAGTTCACGAAGTTCAAGGCTATACGTGTTTTATCTGCAAACAAGGGCTAAATGTACATGATTATAGCAAATAAGTATGACGATAACCCAAAACGGTCATGCTGCTTTCCGATTTGGCATGGTGTCACATCCCCGTTACCCTATATATTTTTTAATTCATGTCCTTTTTACATTTATTACTTGATCTTTAATCAATGTCGAGGTAACGTATATTAAGCGTTGGGACGATCTACACAGAACTTGAAGAGGACAGCAAATGGTTTTACATTCGCTGACGCTGAATCATTCTTCGACATGTGGGATTACCGGAAGATGTTGCGGTATTCTGTATGAAAAACAGACGGAAGACTGGATACCAGGGAAGCCCTGGCTAGACCAGCACAGGAAACATCGCACTGTGAGGCTGCGTCGTGGACGTTTCTTCAGTCACACAACACAAAGGAATGCCTGTCCGCAGAAGCCGGTATAGACAGACATACAGGTGTACAGGCGTACAGGCGTACAGGCGTACAGGCGTACAGGCGTACAGGCGTACAGGCGTACAGGCGTACAGGCGTACAGGCGTACAGGCGAGCATGCGTGCAGGCGTGCAGGCGTGCAGGCGTGCAGGCGTGCAGGCGTGCAGGCATGCAAGCGTGCAGGCATACATGCATACAGACATACAGGCATGCAGGCATACAGACATACAGACATACAGGCATACAGGCTTACAGGCATACAGGCTTACATGCATTCGGGCATATAGAGTTACAGGCGTACAGGCGTACAGGCGTACAGGCGTACAGGCGTACAGGCGTACAGGCGTACAGGCGTACAGGCGTACAGGCGTACAGGCCTGCAGGCGTGCAGGCGTGCACGCATACACGCGTACATACAGAGGAGAGAGAAAGGGGGGCAGACAGACAGGCAGACAGACAGACAAAGAGAGAAGAGACAGAGCAGAGAGACGGAGAGATAAAGAGACAGGAACAGTCACGTGGGGCCAACGAAAGAAAGCAGACTCGTCGAAGCGGAACCTGACACACCCATACGGTAGACTTCTTCTGTGTCTTCCTAATAAATAATCCGAACGATTACGCATGACCGCACAACGCGATGTTACTCCATGGAGCCAGAACTCGTGAATAGAACGGGCTAACACCAGAGACACGTAGCCTAGATAATAAACGAGTGTTTTAACCTTCTTAGTAAGAGTACATTACAATTATATCGTTCCCAAAAAAACATTGCCATTCAAGGCACCACTTCTAAGAATCCAACCAATGGTCGACTTAGCATGTTGTAGTTTATTCTACGTGTGCATCCTTGACCTGTTTGTCATGCTGACGCTAATAAAATTAAAATGGAGGAAAGTCACCCAACGGAGAGGTTACGACATATCAGTGTAGTCGAACCAGAGCAAGGTCGGTTACCGCAATTCTACCGAATACATCTCACAATGAACATATCATCTTAAAGTATTAACCAGCTGACTGGCCACCGACATTCCGTGTTGTCCACACGAGCCACCCTGGTGTGAGACTCACCTGAAATATTGGTAACACTACCCGTATGACCCGAACACGTATAGGTCTACATTCACTAAATGGCCGCGCACACCCAAAAGGAGCTCGGAGACTTTGAAACTTGGGATATTGTCATTGAATCTCGCGAGACGTTGAATCAGCTGACACCGCACAGCAAAAATATTCCCGAAAGCCGTTCTTCGAACATGTTTGGAAATTAGGATTTATTATTCGCATGCCACTTGGGAAACGCGAGCCGTACTTTTTACGGACCATTACTGCAAAAACATTGTTCAAAACAAATTTAATATTCTATTGTGTAAAATGGAGATTTCACATTTCATCGATAGGTTCTATATTCAAAGTTATAATTTGTTAGATTTATATCTTAAATTTATGTATGTATTGTATATGGATTTTAATGGTATTTTAAATCCCATTTATAAAATAAGTTATTATGGCCTTTTAAAAAATATTTATCTTTTTGCATATTTGCTGTGTCCAATGGGGATATTATTTCCCCTGCTATATGTAAGAGTACATTATTTATTTTAATTATTTAACGTTATATATTAGTACATTTGTATCTGTATGGGTTTACCTGACATAAAAACATTAATTCATATAGACACGATACATATGTGCGTCACAAGCGATCCCTCGTGGCGAGGATATCTTTCCGTGGATAATAGGTTTCAATTTTGATACCACGGACTGACTGTCTTTGTTTATCCGGCAGGCTCTGGGTGGGGTCGACTATCTGAACGGCATCCTGTGCTGGACATCCGTTGACCAGCTGCTGTGTAGTTACTACAACCACCGCCACACGGTCGAACCGACGCACCTCCTACACCCGGGCGACGCCACGGACGCCGGCATCTGCGCAGGTGCGTACGTGTGGACTAGTCATTATTTCATCTGTAGGGCGACGGCAGGCGACAAGTTTGAAAACTACGACACTTGTGATGTATAATATTAATTTTAGTGTGTGTGTGTGTGTGCGTGCGTGTGTGCGCGCGCGCGCGTGTGTGTGTGTTAGGGTTAGTGTAGGTCAAGGGTCTATGACTGTCAGCGACGGGATATTCTAACGAAAGGAAGCATTTTCTCTGTTTTCTCAAAACAAAATATTTATATTAAAAAAATAGACCAAAGCATAATTGAAGGGTAGTCAAGGAACATACACAAACGACCGGATAAAACCTGTCACGGATCACAATGGTCTGGATGTACAGAATATGAACGGGCGGCGTCAGTTGTTTTGTAAGCTTCCGGGTAATTGCCATGTAATATGGCCCTAACTGTAACCCTAAGCGCAACCCTACTCTTAACTCAACGAGAAAAATGACTATCATTATATACATTTTTTAGCAATCCAATCCAACGCATAACCGCATATGTCAATTGAAGACAAGTTAAATAAGACCATATATAATTTCGAACGATGCTTATTGATTTAACGCAGTACAGTGTACGTATCGGGATGTATGCCCAGTGTAGTGGAGGCATCTACATGCGATCAAAACATCAAAACGTTGGTGAGTCGAACATAAATCGTTCAGCCATGACAGTCACATTTGTTGTCGTTGTTCTGCTACCTGTATTCGCCGCTGTACGTATCCGGGCAACGCACTGGCGTATTTAGAGGGGGCGAGGGGTCGGTCGCCCCCCCAATGGTGACTGCTGCCCCCCCCCCAACAGTCGCACGGCAGCTGTCAGCTCTTGTGCGCTGGACACGGCAGTACGCGCCCGTTTTTGCCCCCCCCCCAATGAAAAATTCTGGATACGCCACTGGGGCAACGCCAGAACAATGTAGACCTCCACGAAGTGATTTCACAAATTGGCATGCTAGCCAATACACTCCGCCGACCCCGCTGTACTCAACGCCGACGCTAAGCCTACTGTCATGTGTGGACATTCATCCGTGCCCAGGACCGACGACCGTGACCATGACGCCAATGTACCCCTGAGTGAACCGCGGGAAAGGGGTAAGATCCAACAGCAAGGCAGTCGCGTGTGACGTGTGTGATCAAGGGACACATATAAACTGTGCAGACATCAGCACAAGTGGATGCTGATGCAGTCACCGCAGGACGGTGCATCCCTCGTGTGTGCAACGACTGTGTAATGGCGGCCGTGGCAGGCGCGGATGTGTTGGATGAATCGGATTCTCTGGATGACAACCAGCCCTTGCTAGATCCCCAGCGGGCCACCGAAACCATTCCGACGTCGCCATCTGACTCCGACGAATTCGAATGCTTTCTCGGAAAGGGCTTGCATTTCATTCACCTAAATGCCCGAAGTTTAGACCAAACCATCATCGAAGGGACAATGCAACTTTTACGAACTTTTGGAACTGTCCTTAAATGAAGGAAGTGATTTTCGTAAATGTGTCTTGCTTGGCAATTTTAATTCTAACATTTTGTTGCTAACTAGAAACATGTTCTTGTCAATGCTCTTCGCAACTTTAAACGTACATTTGGTCTTAAACAGTATTTTTTAGAACCTACCAGAGTATGTAATCATAGTGAATCTGCCATTGATCTAATTTTAGTGCCTGGTCATGAGAACGTGTGTCAGTTAGGAATACTCGGTGTTGGTATTAGTGACCATATGCCAACGTATTGTACAGTAAAGGTAACCAGAGTTAGAATGGATAAACATAATACAGTTCGAATTCGTCTTCTAAACATTATAGTAATGAACAATTCATACAACATCTAGATCATATGGACTGGAGTGATATTTTAGCTGTAACAATGTTAACAGGGCAAGGAATATCTTTAAATCAAAATGTTTATGTGTTCTTAACCAACTAGCACCAGACAAGGAGGTTCGACTAAAACAAAGAACACAACCCTGGATGTCTAGCGAAATGATCAACCTCATCAGTCAAAGGGATAAGTATCTAAGTAAATTTAGAAAGTCAAAAAAATCAATCTGAGTACAAGCTGTTTGTTTATCACAGAAATCAGGTCAAATATACAAAAGAAAAAGCCAAATCTCAATATTATGTAAATGTTGTCAATCAAAATCGACCAACAAAACTTGGCAGATTCTTAAAGAAGTTGGTTCATCGTCAAAATGTAAAACAAAACCAAAGAGCATTTGTCTGAATACTGAGAATGAAATATGCTTTGATAAACTGAAGGTCGCGCAATTTTAATGAATTTTTACTTTTGTTGCTTCATCACCTGTTGAGAAGCTGCCAGCGTGTTCCGGTCGGTTTGGTCAAGCATACGTTGTTGATTTTTAACAGAGAAACAGGTATCTAATATATTGAATAACTGAAGTGCTCGTAAGGCAACAGGCTTAGATTAACTCCATGCCAGATTGGTCAAAGATGGCTCCACTGTCATCTCAAAACTTCTTACTCACATTGTAAACTTATCGATAACTACTGGGAATATTCCCGATGATTTGACGATGACCAGAGTTGTCCCACTGCATAAAAAGGGCACTAAGACTGGTTTTGGGAACTATAGACCCATTTAAGTGTTAAGTATAATTTTCAAAGTGTTCGAACAAATTGTCTTCAATCAATTAAGCGACTTTCAAACAGAATATAAATTGCTATATGAACTTCAATCTGGTTTTCGTTCATCGTATTCCACTGATACATGCTTGATCAACCTAACTGATTATATTAAACAAGAAAGCGATAAAGGTAATTACCCAGGCATGATTTTGTTGGATTTACAAGAAGCTTTTAATACTGTGAATCATAGCATTCTTTTGAATAAACTTAAGAGCGTAGGTGTAGATGAAATCTCTGTAGGTTGGTTTAGATCCTGTTTGTCGGGTAGAACACAAGTTACCGATGTTGATGGATCAATGTCTCGGGCAAAAGGTATCACTTGCGGCGTACCACATACTGGGACGTACCACATACTGTTCCTGTTATATGTAAATGACATGTCTGCTGCAGTAAATTGCAAGCTCTTGTTGAATGCAGACGACTCGGCCTTGGTTGCATCAGGATAGGATATAGCTGTTGTAGAGGCAACCTTAAGTTCGGAACTGGAATCCGTCAGTGAATGGTTAAACGATAACAAATTGTCTGTTCATTTATATAAAACCCAATCAATAGTGTTTGGAACGAAGAGAAAAGTGTGCAATTTAACAATCTTAATTATGTTTTCTTTTGGATGACCGACAGCAAATTAAAGTTAAATGCAGACAAAACTGAATTTCTCATCATTGGTACTCCAATGCAGCGAAATAAACTTAATGACTTTTTTCTAACATGCATCCTGAGTCAAAATATCACACCAGCAGCATCAGTACGGAATCTAGGAGTGATCTTTGATTGCGACTTCAATTTCAGACAACACAAATCCCAAACGTGCCGTTGCTGTTTTTATCATATCCGTGATCTTCGCCGCATTCGCCGACACATGTCGCTTTCAGTAGCTAAGACTATCGCAACAGCTCTTGTTAGCAGCAGCAGATTATATTATTGCAATTCCCTCCTTCGTAATATTGCTATCAAGGATATTGCAAAACTACAACGTGTCCAACATTGTGTATAGCAAGGGTAGTCACACAATCTCCTCGATTCTCCCGCTCAGTGCCACTTCTAAAATCACGGCATTGGCTCCCCGTGCGATATCGCATTATGTTTAAGTTCTGTACAATCACCTACCAAGCCCTTTCATCCAAACAACCTAGTTATTTACACTCAATGCTCACACCAGCCAGACAAGCCAGACAACATCGGTCGTCTAGTTCGAAGTTGTTATCTGTTCCTAGAGTTAAGACAAAGGCTGGAACTCAAGCTTTTTCAGTTGCCGCGCCAACTATGTGGAATTCACTTCCCGTTAATGTTAAATCAGCAGAACATATTGTTACATTTCGTCGTCACCTGAAAACATATCTTTTCAATATCGCCTATCCTCCCTAGCTTCCTAGCACATCCATCCATTTGTTGACGACTTTCGCCTAGCACACGAGTACGAGAATGCTTAATCCTTTGGTTTTAGTGCGCCACTGAGCTCGGATTGTTTGAGTATATTGGCGCGTTAGAAGTGAGTTATTATTATTATTATTAATGTTGTGTGCAATGGAAATGTAATTGAATCAAAGGCAAGTGCCAGTCACTTACAGCTGTACATAGGAGTGACTTTAGACAAAACCCTTTCTGGCGATACTATAGCTTCTAAACATATTTTCTAAAGGTTCAAACAAACTTAGTTTTTTTATACAGGAACGCCAAAAAGTTTAATATCAAAAAAAAAAACTGCTTATCTCTGCTTTGATACAATGTCATTTTGACTACACGTGTTCAGCTTGGTTAAGTGGATTGTCGAAAAAGAATAACAGAATAAGATTATCAGTTTTACGTTAAACGATCCACCGAGGTTTCATATGGGTGCAAATGAATTTAAGTGCGTGGGATTACTCCGTGCTGAGTATAGAGTAGAACAGTTAAAGCTGAGTGACGTGTACAACATTATCAATGGTGATACTCCAGCATATATATATAAGAGAACATTTTAAAATATATGTGCAACAACACAAGAGCAAGTGAGTTGGCATGTGTAATTCCAAGAGTTAAGGCTTCTGGACAAACTTCGTTTCTGTATACAGGCCTATGCCATTGGAATAATTTGCCAATTGAAACTAAACATTGTCGCTCTAAAACTAGTTTAAATAGGTGACGTCTGTGTTATATAGTCGCCTGGTTGCCCAGGAACAAACCTTTACGCTATGCTTTAACATTAGTAATCTAGTTTTTAAAAACTTAATATTACTCTATTTTATTATGTGTAGGATAATAACTTTGTCTAAATAGTTTACATATTACATTTTTATTAGAACACTCACATTTTAATGTTTTCATATTTTCTTTTAAGAATATTTATTTATTTTATTTTATTTATTATATATTTGTATTATCATTTATTTTTTTATTATCAAAATTGTTAAATTTTATTTTTGGGTACCACATTGGTATACATGTATACATATATATATACTAGTACCAAGAATGACACAGTAACGCACACGTAAGTACACTTATTTCCAATGTGGTCCCCAAAAATAAAATATAAAAATTATATATATATGACATTATTTTCTGTTCTAGTTGCATATATCATTTTACTGAATAAACTCACTCACATCCGCGCAGCTGTACATCAATAATGTACTCTAGAGATAATCAGCTTTAAAACGTGTAGATACGCGGATACGTGTGACCGGGATACGAGTGACCACTGACCACCCAATTAGTTGCTTGCACCAGCCCAAGGCATAACAATGTGACGATGGTTGCGGTTGGTATTGCCGCTTGCGGTTAGCGTGAACGGTTTAGTGCAAGCATTCATAGCCGGGTACAATGAGACAGGTGCACGATACCCCGGGTGACAGATCACGTCACCACTCGTCCGGGCCCTCTACTTTAAATCGCCTTACTGATCGATTGTACCCGGCCCATAGAATACAAAGTTAAATAGAACATTTATTACGTGTCAGTAGCAAAGTTGCTCTTTCAAAGGCGCTGTTCAACAACGTAAGTCGTACGGTGCGCGCGTATGCGGGATCAGTTCACAAGTCCGTCACTTTTTAAGTTCTATAGACAAAACTTGAATGCCGATGCTTGCATGCGTAATGTAGTTCAATGAAAGCCATAACTACGTAACTGGGCGAATTGAACAGAAGCGGAGAGTTGTCAAATAGCAATGAAATAAATAAAGATTGCAATACTAACATAGTTTTAGTCTGATGTTATTTTTCTAGTTCAGCTTTTTCCAACACACGTTATATTTAGCTGGTGACGCTGTATTCCGATAGATCATTCGAACGACAGCACGTGACATGTTAGTAGTGTACTGATTTGTGTACGTTGGTATTAGTATATATATATAACTGTGTTGAAGTATAACCCGTAATTATCAGGTGGGAATGAATTAGTTCACCGTAACGATAACTAAGTAGCAGTGCCTTTACACTGCCCTGAAAGTGGCATCTAGATACACTGTAGTTGAGACCTGTAGTTGAGTGACATTAAAACATGACAACTAAATAAGAATAATTAACGTACAGGTGTATCTTAATTGTTAGTAAAACTATTATAACGTACACGTTTTAATAGCAAGCGCCTCGTGCTGAGAGCGTTGTGTTCACGGGTCGATTTTTTGAATTTATTTAAATGTAATTTTAGCATAATTGCATTACTTTTATTATACATATATATATATATATAATGTTCTGTAATTATTTTGACGTACTTTCTTCTGGTTTATAACATAGTATTATATGCATACTTGATCTAACTGAAAAGTTGTCAATAATAAATTTATTCTGATTTGATTCTGAAAAACCGACTCCCCACACACACCTCCCTGTAGATCGTCGTCTCATGTGTTTCTCTGCCCGCAGGAGTTGTCCCCCAGCAGCGCCTACTCAGCATCCTTACGGGCGTTGCCATCGCGGAGACGGACAATTTGCTGTCGGTGTTCGTCGGCTGTTACTCGGACATCTCCGGCATCGGCGGCGTCGGAGTCGTGACGTCAAAGCACGGCCTGCGCTCGCGGCGACTTCCGGTCATGAGCGGCTCGACGCGCGTGTTTGGCGGTAGCCTCGTTCTGACGCCGCAAGTGAAGTGTCACACGACGCAACTTCCTTCGACGACCACAACAATAAAAACGACCACAACGACGCACATACAAAAACCGTCAACGACGCCTGTGCAGAAGCTGGCTAAGTTCAACCTGACATTGCCGGTGCACCGCGACCAGCACAAACCGGTGTATGCGTCGACGTCACGGCCCGCCATGTCGTGTCACGTGGCCGTCGCACTGTCACTTATTATCGCCCTAGTATGGCCGTGTCGATGAGATACGTGAAATGTATTGGTGTAATTGTGTGAATTGTTCCGTGCCATAGACCTTTCTAGTGCGACTCAGCACCGCTTACAGATCTCGCAATGGAATTGTACTGGGCTGACTGTGTACCGGATGTGTATAGTGACACGTGAATTACGCTGGTGATGTAGTGAATGCTATCGCGACTTCACGGATGGTGTCGCGGCATGGTTTGTCACCTCAACCGCGATTTGACGGTATCTCTTGGCACTTTATTACAGCGAGTACATCAAAGTCACGTCGGCGTCGCAACATTCGTCGCGGAAAACCGCGGGTGTGTCATCGCTATTGCGATCGAGGATTGGTTGTCACCCTGCATCAACGCAATGATGGGAGCGACGACACCAGGAACAGATGTCGTCACGAGTGATGCAATAAGGTAACAAGATCACATTTTCTCAGCGCGGCGTTGTGCCAAGAAAGATCATCGACAGCGATGACGTCTCGCAGACTAGGCGTAGACAAACAGCTGGCACGGGACACTGCTCGCAGCCACCGTGACGACGGCAGTGATATTTATACGGGATACAATTACCGTAAACTGACTCACGATACCCGTGGAAATAATAGACTTGCGAGAGAACTGTAGCAGTAAAGACTGAAGGCGCTAGAGGCTACCTCCTGCCCGGGAGACGGGAAGGCGGTGGAGTGACATTGTTTACACGTATGCAGCATAATATATAATATAATTATACGACTGACGATATTTGTATATAGCGTATGGACTCATTATCGAGTGGCGTTGCAATCCGTTCAAATTGTGGAACTTAGAAAGTTCGCATAAACTATTATAACTATTATGTAGACTATTTGCCGAGAGAGAGAGGGGGAGGAGGGAGGGAGGGAGGGATGGAGGGAGGGAGGGAGGGAGAGAGAGAGAGAGAGAGAGAGAGAGAGAGAGACAGACAGACAGACAGACAGACAGACAGACAGACAGACAGACAGACAGAGAGGGACATATAGGGACGGAGAGAGGAAGACAGTGCGAACAGGAAAACGTGGATGTTGCCAATGGAAGCCAACGCAGCGGAGGACAATATATATATATATATATATATATATATATATAGAGAGAGAGAGAGAGAGAGAGAGATAGAGAGAGAGAGAGAGAGTGTGTGTGTGTGTGGTGTGTGTGTGCGTGCGTGCGTGCGTGGCGTGCGTGCGTGCGTGCGTGCGTGAATGCGTGTGTAATGTAGGTATACATGATCTATGACATGTGTGCAGGCATATATATATATAATATATATATATATTATATATATATATGACCTTGCATCCGGGACCTTCGTGACCTTACTGTGACCGCGACCCTGGGTGTTTGCCGTTAGCCAGATTCGGTTTCTAGGCCAGTGTTCTCCGGCAAGCGGTGTTTGCAGTGTCTAAAGGTGTTAACTTAAGACGACGCGTGACGTCGATATCTCGAAGCACTACGTATCCATTACATTATCCGCCGTACATAACAAAGGCGTTTGCTACCGGTGAACCGTGTGCGCACTAGCGTGAATAACCATATTAGCAATAGTCACAGAAGAGTTAGAAGAGCTGTTATTATCCAGCTAAACGCAACTGTAGCACATTGCTGAAGTTACCTACAGCTTCGTTCGCTGCATTCTTGCCGCCGGTATTCGTTCAGTGTCCATTCATCCTACAGCTCATCACAATCCCCATATGAGACTTTACTTCTTTCAACTTTTAAAATCTCAATCCTCGTGTACAACAAAATGCCTCATTAAAGTCAACGACAGTCGCGATGACAGTCACTGATAAAACCTCGTAAGGTACTTGTAAATTGCTTTTTTGATACAAAACTGAGGATAACATTGCGCTTGTCTTTATAACCATGTAAATAATATGCCAAGTAGGCCTATACGTTACACAAAATGCTCTGTAAAGATACCTATAATTCCTATGACGATGCAAAAATTAACCATTTGCTTTGGTCTCTTACAAAAGTAGCTGTTTTCACTTACGAGGTTTTACCAGGCACCATCGATACTGTCGTCTAATCTTCCTTGGAGATAATGTCCTGTGTAGTTACCCTTGATTCCCCCTCATCTACCCACCTCTCTCCTTTACGTCCACGAGCCCATGTATTGCTCCCTTCCTCTTCGTCGTCTTTAAGAATATGTCAACACTATATACCGTTATACACATATTGTAAATACATTGTATTTCCGTAATAAAAGTTCTCTTGTACAAAATATATGTGTTCAGTTGCTTAGAAAACTAATTGTACAAATTATGTCAACGTTTCGATTCACAGTAGACATAAGCTGCGGATTATGACAAAGTAGGACTGTGACAAAGTATCCGACGTCGTCCAGACTCGCTTCAGCTCTGATACCATCGGCTTGTTGACCCAGACGGATCTGTCAACACGCCGTATTTACCCGGCCAGTTGATTGCAGGTGTTACCCCTGTACGACCTGCCGCGTGACCTCCCATGTGACCTCGCGTATGACCTCCCGTGTGACCTCGCGAGACTTGTTAGTTCCACACCGGTCAATTGACCTCTTGGTCGTAGAATGACCAGAACTCGTCGTCCTTCGTGTACTCGTGGACGGGTACGAGGTCCTTGGAGTCCTGGCGAGGCGGCGACAGCGGGGGCGTCTTGAAGGCGATCTCCGGCAGTGGCACCGTTGTCTCGCTCGGTCCTCTCGTCGGCCGCTTCTGAGGCTTAGGCTTCGGCTTCTTCGGCCGTGGAGCGGTGGGTGGCAAGTCGCGCTTAGCACTCCGGTCCCAGTTGGCTGACAGCTTCGGAACCCGCGATTTATAGACACTCCAGTTCACCTCCAGACGAAGCCGCATGAAATTCATTTCGCTCCAGACACCTGCGCGAACGAAGTCTCAAGTTGTAAAAGGGACGTCGCCATTAATTCGACATCTTCAGCCTACTCGGAATGTACATCAACTTGCAGCTCTGTTCGGAAATTAATTGAATTTGCCAAATAAAAAGTCTTAATCGTTTAACCACTTGATGTATGAATTCGTTTCTCTGAACCAGTCTGAATTCTAAACACACAAATAACTAAGACAAATGCAAACGTTGGCCTTCAAAGAAGACGAATTTAATTGTTATTTTTGTAATATTTTACAGGAACAACCCCATAACATATGATATTATGCATTCCAAGAAAACCTCATTTAACAAGCATCTCCCATTCCTCTTCAAAAGCCGACACCTGTTACGTGACATGGTCTACATCCTTAGACCACCAATGGTGTTTTGCGGTGAGAAAGACGCTTTATAACCTGGTTAACGCGCTGGCACTGACAAAACTTGCCACTCTGAAACTAAACAGCCCACTCCACCATAAACCGATGACATGTTTATTTCCGCGGGCATCTGCATCACCGATACGCATCGAGCAATTAAAACCGCTCTGAAAGTTCGACCGAGACCCACACAAATGCCGGTAGACGTAAACTGTTTGTGTGCTCCGCCGTCGGCCAAACAAAGCGACCGCAATCTTCGGCCAACCTATGTCGTCTCCCTTTCCTTCCTCGCATCAAATTCCACAGTAAATCAGTGCCTCGTATCGGATGTAGCCGCTCACTGACACCAGTAATGACGACATCCACTGATCCTCAGATGTCGTTAACTCTAGCCGGCGTCGAATCGAAAGACGTGATGCGGCATTGGACCAACGGAACATTCAAACCGAGTTTAATACAACACAACAATGTCATTACAGAGATCAACCGACAAACTATGCTAAATACACG
The DNA here is from genome assembly GCA_020002185.1 of Paraescarpia echinospica. NCBI lineage: Eukaryota > Metazoa > Annelida > Polychaeta > Sabellida > Siboglinidae > Paraescarpia > Paraescarpia echinospica. The sequence continues at coordinate 15,276,539 of CM034535.1, read as the reverse complement.
ACGACCTTGTGGCACATGCATAGTTTAACTTGAACAGCAGACGCCATTGTGTGTCTACATTATATGCCGCAGACTCGCTAGAGGGGTACAGCTGTGTACAATAATACACATGCCCACGTCAAACTCAATCAATAACAATAAAATCAACAAAGAAAGCACCCAAGAAAATAGATAACGATAAAATCAACAAAAAACAATTAAACATACTGCACACATAAATAGTCATAATTCGTTACGCAATTTAGAGACGCATTCACGTCGACCAACCGTCGTTCGTCGACAGCACACAAACTAAACAGCAGATGCTTCCAAATCACGCATAAATTCATGTTATATATATATATAATACTGCAACGTCCGGTCCCTTGGCCGCCATATTGTATAAAGGTCCCGGGTGACTGTGTAACATGCACGGGTTCAAAGGTCATATACGGCGATTTTAATGGGTCTATACAATGTCTATTTGTCAGTACACAGAATCAATAAAGATTAAATTGTTTAGTATAATTTAGTAAAGATGTAAGTTGAGATGGCTAAATTGAGAGGACCGAGCCAGTGCCATGGTCCTGCGTCCTCTAGGAGCTGGCCGCCTGTTTCTTGTCCTTGTCTTCTTGCAGTTTCTTTCCGTAGTCTTTCAGGATGCTATCGTACACCACGCGCAGTTCGTTCCACTTCGCTGCAAGACACGAACAGTTCGTTACACTGTTTTCACGACCGACGTTTCTCGGTTTAAGACTTTGTATTGGTATTGCGTTCGTTTTCGTATTCTTACAGTCGCTTAGGAGCTACCTTGTATATTAAATAGGGAACGTTTGCATAATTTTTCGATTAATTCGTGTATTTGAAATACATTTGAAATAAACTTATCTCTCGTTATAAACTTCGGTTCAATGTGTGTGTGTATGTGTGTGTGTGAGTGTGCGTGCGTGCGTGCGTGCATACGGGCGTGCGTGCGTGCGTGTAGTGTCTGTGTATATATTTGCCGGGTATAATTCTAATGATATAGGGTATATTGGCTTAAACACATCATTAAGATCTTTGTGATAAGGCGCTATTAAGTATTTCAATAACACTGAATATAATTACTTCAATTATCTACCCGCTAAGTATATTCGAGGCGGTATGTTTTCCTAGTAGGTGTCAATATCGGGTGGCGGTATTTGCACATTATTCTAAGCAGTCCAATTTCCGAAGTGATTTCGTCAACAAGAGCATCTGTGTCGCACGAGAATGACAAAGACATGTTTGCACCGCCTTTGGCCCGCGAGGCACGACTTCCGAAAGATAAGGTTTCTTGCCAGAAGGTAAACGCTGCGGTTTCTGTGTATACACACGCAGCCACATATGCATTTATTGCGTGTGACGCCACACGCAAGATTCCATTAAATTGTTTATTTTAATAAGAGTTCATGCGGTACAGATGCGGATCTACAAAGGGCATAGGCATGCAAGTGTGCTTGTTTAATACATACAGTTACAACAAGAACCGTTTGCGTTTCACGTTTGTTACGTAATAAATGTTGCCTATGCGTAATACACGTTTGATTAAAGACAAAGTCTCCGTTTCTATAGAAACTAGAATACGCAGCATTCTATAACCATCGTTTTCAATTGACTATTTACTACTTTTAATAATTTTTTTTTATTTCAAAATACTCTATAAACAGCCATCTTTTAAAATAACAATGCTAATCTTGACATACCATTTAGACGACGTGTTATATGAAAACAAACAACATTGAAATTACATATTCGCCTGACTTTAAACGCAATCTACGTTATGAGCGTGCTAAGTTGTTCACGTTACATAGCTGGCAGTGGGCAAGATAAACATAGCCGATCCGCTGTTCGTTGAACACGGTGGGAATCTACTGCGGGCTTCCAGACAAAACACTCGTTCAATGTGTTGACTTGATACTTAAGGCTGCCTCCTCACTTAAGTCAGAACATAAAGAATTGATTAATAGTTTACGTTCAAACCCATAGTGTGTGAACAGCTTACTGTGTACAATGGAGTAGTAGAAGAGTCGTACATTTGTTAAAACATGAGATAGTACACTGCTGAAGCAGAACCTGTTTTACCCGTTTTCGCTTTCTACTGCTATAAGCAATCAAAAAATATTTAGTAATGTCATAAATAAAAACTATATATATATATATATATAAAACATGTTTACAAACGAGCTAGTACGTGGCACTGGATACCTGATTAGTTCAAGATAATTCGTCTTAATAATAAAGATTGACACATAAAATTGACAACAACCAGATAAATACCCAGAATCGCACCCTACATACATGACTCCAACCTACATACATGATTTTAACCTACACACATGACACAAATCTACAAATATGACGTCAACCTACAAACATGACTTTAACTTACAAACCTGGTATCAACATACAGACATTACTCCAATCTACAGACATGATGCCTAGTTACAGACAATACACGAAGCAACTGGGTCTATGTGAACGGAAACACCCGGTTTGGCCAGGATGGATCTACACTAAATGTATGAGTTGAACGTTAAAAAAACACGGCTCACGAGGTTAACCTATTTGTGTAGCACCCGTAAAGACAAACACCCTGTTCTTCGTAGACATAGTATTGATATTGATGTTGACTTGCCCCAGGTTATTTGGGTTAATTAAACAGAATACAGTTCGCTGCCCTCAGAACCATGCACCCCTTTCCTTTGCACTTAAATTACCCTCCAGTCCCTTCCGGTCAGCGAAAGGCTGTGGGTATATGACAGGAAACAAATGCCTGATTTATGGGCAACGTCTCCGGTCTAGGGTTTTTAAAGATACTTCTACTCTTCCTTTTTGCTCGTCTCCTGACACACCCATTTCGCAAACAAATAAAACTTTCTAGAATCTGTATCGATTATGACATGTTGGCTCTGTTGTTCAAATCGGTTATTTAATTTTGAAATCGCCGGCAAAAATAATAAGCAGGGTTATTGTCAGTTACGTTTAGTTGATAAACGTAGGGTTACGTTTGAATGCCAGCGTCCCCATAATTCCGTGTTCACACATGCGCAATCGCGAAAATTGGCGATCTCTGAACAGGTCAATTAATGTATTTGGAGACTATGCTCCGTAATGTTTTCGATGATTTGAACAAAATAATGAAGTCTATGTTAACCCAACTACGCCTATTACTTATGCTATTACCAGACCTCAAAATATGAGCGTCAACTGATTCGAGAATGGCGAAATGAAGGGTGCTGTACACGTTTTTTACTAAGTCTGTGAACACTGTTGCGATTTCTTTCTTTCAGTCGAGCGTTGCCAGTGACTGTCTCAAAAGTAATAATGTTAGCACCGGCCGTCCTATGTTATCTTTAAAAGGTTTGTTGAAATGTTTTCAAAGATGACAGTGAAAACCCACAAAATCTTTATAGCTTAGAAGGAATGCAAATCTTGGGTCAGTATAATAAATAGGTATGGTGAAGTTAATGCGTTGCCGCACACATTAAGAAGGCACATGAACACATCTCTCAGCCATTCAAAGTAACAGTTTTAGCAAAGGGCAATCCAACATTCAGAATGTGGTCGTTACACGGATGTATAGTGCTGCTCCCTGGTGACTGTCACAATAAGTACGAGCAAGTAACCTGGTGTAACATACCTAGATAACCATTTTCTTTGCAGCGACTTTACGGCAGCCATTTTTGTTGTTAGTTAAAAGATAAGATACACTTGCTTACACAATGTATTGTTTCTTTTATGATTCTTCAGTATATTTCTCTAAATTTATTCATAATGTACTTTCCTAACCCTTTTCATGAGCTGCCTCGCATTCTTCAAATTCCAGTTTTCAAATGTTCTTCTCGTCTTACGATGGGTTTTATTAAATATTTATTTGTATGGTAAATTCTTCGTGTATTCATTTTAATACACTCCATATCATCGTCGTTGCTAATGTTTTCTTTAAGATCAATCGATTCAACCATTTTAATACTGCTGAAAGACATTACCCCATGTGTCCTCGTCTTTTGGCGATGTTGGCGCGACGTGTTAAACTGTGCAATTTGTTACGGTTATTTCCACATTACCTGGATGGTTGGTTTCCACAATCAACTTCTGGTATTTTCCAACCAACGGCCATTTCTCTCTTCAAGTTCGTTATCAGTATTTGAAGTTCATTTACTGAATTGGCGTTACAGAGTCCTCTTCTTGTTGTCATATGAACATCGGAATGTCGCTCCCTCTCCCTCTTCCTCACCCCCTCTCTCCCTCCCCTTCTCCCTTGCTCTCTCCCCTTCTTCCTCGCTGATCATCGCTCCCTTACACTCCTCCACACTCTTTCCCTCCCCTTCTCCCTTGCTCTCTCCCCTTCTTCCTCGCTGATCATCGCTTCCTTACACTCCTCCACACTCTCTCCCTCTTCCTCCGCCCATCTTCTCCCCAACTCTTTCTCTCTATCAGCTTTAGCAATGTGTCTTTCTAATCGGTTTCTGCACAGAAATTATAAATTAAACCGCTAACATTCTTTTTTAATCGTCGATATCCAATTCGTTGTGGTACTTGAAGGTAGTGGAGCGTGTAGGTTGTGGTGTATTCCCTCAATGTCCGACGCGAAGTTCAACCTTTCCAACAATTCCATCTACTCTACCAGAACTGTCCACGTCTTTAGTGGAGTGCAGTGAGTGGAACGTCGGACTCTCAGTCGAGAGAACCCGTGTTCAAATCGTGTTGCTGCCTTTGTGAACCTTGGGCAAGTTCATTCACTCAACGTTGCACCAGTTTATTCAGCTGTATGGATGAGTACCTGGCTATATACTGTTGTAGACATTTGTTTACGAATAGTCTTCGCACATTCATTGCAGCGTGGCTGAATGCTTCCCATAGAAATCGCGATGGTGTTCGATTGAACATACTTGCCAGAGAGTAAAGTGTTGCGTGCCTTGAGCAGTCCCAAGGACTGGATACTGTGCTATATAAGAACTTACATTTATCTTTACAAAACAAACAAATGTCGATATATTTTAACCACGCTCTAAAGATATTCGATTTAGTACACTCATCCAGGCAACTGCCTGTTCCAGTATCGCTATGTGCTACACACGTCAGCATAAAGGAATACTTTTATCAGTGTCGCTATGTGCTACACACGTCAGCATAAAGGAATACTTGTATCAGTGTCGCTATGTGCTACACACAGACACCAAACAGCATAAGGGAATACTTGTATCAGTGTCATTATGTGCTACACACGCCAGCATAAAGAAATACTTGTATCAGTGTCGCTATGTGCTACACACACCAGCATAAAGGAATACTTGTATCAGTGTCATTATGTGCTACACACAGTCACCAAACAGCATAAGGGAATACTTGTTTCAGTGTCGCCATGTGCTACACATGTCAGCATAAAGGAATACTTGTATCAGTGTCATTATGTGCTACACACAGTCACCAAACAGCATAAAGGAATACTTGTATCAGTGTCGCCATGTGCTACACATGTCAGCATAAAGGAATACTTGTATCAGTGTCATTATGTGCTACACACAGTCACCAAACAGCATAAGGGAATACTTGTATCAGTGTCGCCATGTGCTACACATGTCAGCATAAAGGAATACTTGTATCAGTGTCATTATGTGCTACACACGCCAGCATAAAGAAATACTTGTATCAGTGTCATTATGTGCTACACACAGTCACCAAACAGCATAAGGGAATACTTGTATCAGTGTCGCCATGTGCTACACATGTCAGCATAAAGGAATACTTGTATCAGTGTCATTATGTGCTACACACGCCAGCATAAAGGAATACTTGTATCAGTGTCGCCATGTGCTACACATGTCAGCATAAAGGAATACTTGTATCAGTGTCATTATGTGCTACACACAGTCACCAAGCAGCATAAGGGAATACTTGTATCAGTGTCGCCATGTGCTACACATGTCAGCATAAAGGAATACTTGTATCAATGTCATTATGTGCTACACACGCCAGCATAAAGGAATACTTGTATCAGTGTCATTATGTGCTACACACAGTCACCAAACAGCATAAGGGAATACTTGTATCAGTGTCGCCATGTGCTACACATGTCAGCATAAAGGAATACTTGTATCAGTGTCATTATGTGCTACACACGCCAGCATAAAGGAATACTTGTATCAGTGTCATTATGTGCTACACACAGTCACCAAACAGCATAAGGGAATACTTGTATCAGTGTCGCCATGTGCTACACATGTCAGCATAAAGGAATACTTGTATCAGTGTCATTATGTGCTACACACGCCAGCATAAAGGAATACTTGTATCAGTGTCGCCATGTGCTACACATGTCAGCATAAAGGAATACTTGTATCAGTGTCATTATGTGCTACACACGCCAGCATAAAGGAATACTTGTATCAGTGTCACTATGTGCTACACACACCAGCATGAAGGAATACTTGTACCAGTGTCACTATGTGCTACACACACCAGCATGACGGAATACTTGTACCAGTGTCACTATGTGCTACACGCCAACATGAAGGAATTCTTGTATCATAAAACGTTCAATAAATACCCCTGCCATATCTCCTATGCATTGTATGGAAGGTAGCTGAATCAAACTCATGATTGGCTTCGCCGTACCACCTATGCGAATAGTGCAGACACCCGTCCGACCACCGCTCCAGTTCCAACTTCCAAGCCGAAGCCCTCGAGTTCAAGGAATTGCAATATGAGAATTACCCATTCGACCATTCTCAAGCAACGCGATCTGCCAGGGGGTACTGAGACAGGTCAAATCAGCAGCGCCCCTGGCACGCGAGGATGAACAGTGTCACTATGTGCTATACATGCCAGCTTGAAGGAATACTTACAGAGTTCGTCCTTCTGCATGTTGAACTGATCAGTCTCAGCCACTCTCCGGTCCGCCACGTCCTACGGCCACCAACAGGCACGTCGCAGTGTTATTTTTTGTTTTAGGCAATAATAGCCGAACATGTAAATAAGATTCATGTTGATGTGCGAAGAAGTAACACGTGCACATTCAGCAAAGTCGCGTTGCATATTAGGTAAATGTATTATGTTGAATTAATAAATAATTATGCTAGCATCCCGCAATAAACGTCTGTTGCAGTGTTGTGATGTGCCATCACGTGATCACTTTACGTAAATTAGATTTTGACAAAGGGATGTGATGTCATTTGCAAAGCAAGGAACTACAGGATTTTAGACGAAAACGCTACTGCGGTTCAACGACACGATTTTTTGCGTAAGACTTACACTTATTAGTAATGTTCGTGTGAGAATCAGTATAGCATTTAGGAGCATGCTAGGGGCGCTTCCGGAGCACACCACCTCTCTTAATCCGCTTGTTGTCTCTGGTGGGAATCGACGGATTGTTATACAAAACAAGACAATACTGTACACAAAAGGCAAGACAAGACAAGAGTGCACACCTGCGTGTAGCTGCGCCGGAACTCGGTGCTGGCGTTCTCGCGGTAGGTGCTGCTCAGCATGAAGTTCCCTCGCAAGACCAGGCCGAGCTGCTCGTATCTGTCTCCCGTGGCCGTCGAGGCGTGAGGGTAGCGCGCCGGCGCCGGTGGGATGTAGCGGTACGAACGGCGCATTCTCGCCATCTTCTCGTCGTCGACGACGAGATGGGGCGGGATCTTGCCACGCCATTGGTTGCTGAAGCTTTTCTTTTCATCGCAGTCGTTGTTGTTGTTATTGCCGTTGACGTTATTGTTGTTGTACGTCGTGTTCAATGGCTCAATCGAGGATCTACTTGCAGCGCGCAATGATTTCTTTGGTTGTTGGGAGTTGTGAGGCCAGAGGTTGGACCGCGCACTCATCTGGGTGATAAACAAGCGTTTGGGCATGTGAGTCTAGTATGAGATTTGCTAATTGATTTGTCATGCAAGTCAAATGGGTATTCGGTACATAATGGGGTTACCAGACCCTCAGTCATTTCAGTTTTTTTTAAAGTTTATTTTTCGATACCGCCTGATAGATCGGTTCATTAATAAAAATTTTGGTCCGAGTGTACAACGATAACTTCCCTTTGGGGGCACCTTTAAGCAACAACTTGCAATGGCCCTAACTTCTGAACCGTTCATCCTACACCAACGTATTATGTCCCCGCGGATTCGAAATTTGGAGTAGCAACCTTTATGTTAAATGCATATTTTGCGCAGAGGCAGCTATACTGACGTTATTTGCGAAATAACGTAAAATCATGTAATTTTCACGACAATTTTCTTAACTATTTCCACCCTTTACCCGATCAATTTAACTCTAAACATCGCGTAACCTAGATAAAATTGCAAAAGAACCCCCCGACCTCCTGCCAAGCAAAAAAGAATTGATATTATATGAGAGAAAGTAACTCATTTTGCATGTTTATAGCTACCATGTCAGAATGATATCAACATTACGCCACCTGGCGGATTATTCGTAAAACGGCCCTAATTTATAAACAGTTCATCCTACATCAACACATGATGTATCTAGTGAGAGATTCGAAATGAGGAGTAGCAACTACTAGATTCTGTATTTTGTGCGCAACAACAACCATGTTGGTGTTATTGACGAAAAAACATAAATCGTGTTATTCTAATGTTATTTCCACCCATACTAGGTCCCATAGCCGATCAATTTAGGATTAAACATCGCCTAATCTAGAATAAATTGCATAAAAAGCACTATGCTCCTTCCGAACAAAATATAAATAATATAATTGATAATATATGGGAAAAGTGACTTATTTTCCATGTTGACGTGTATCACGGGGTACTCGTAAGAGAACACCGTGAACCGGACCTATTTCTTAACCATTCATTATACATCAAAGTGTAACGTCTCCGTGAGTGTAGCAAGGGAGTAGCAACTTTTATGATGGATGTGGTTTGTGCGTTGAGGCAGCCATATTGATGTTATTTACGAATACCCGTAAAATCGTGTACTTTTAGTTATGTTTCTCATTACAAACACGCAAATTATGGAGGCAATACGGCTTGATTTTGCCCTGCTTATATAACTTATTCTGCCAAAGCATGTTTTGCATCTTAAAATAAATACGCAATCCAAATAAAACAAAACATGATCTATTCTCACGTAAAGCAGTGACAGATCGTGAAGCAACTACCACATTCCGAGGTCATTCTCTTATGGTTGTGAAGAGTCAGTCTTTCCACCAATAATGAAATACTTCTTCCGCCAGCTCCTAGCAGGACCTAATTCGTCGACTGCAGAAAACTATTTACGAAGATCTCCGTGAGTCAGGTGGCAATGCTAAATATGTCTTCATATGCACATGAAGTGTAAGCCTTCTCTTGCAAAGATAATTTCATAGCGCTCAAGAACCGCATACAATTTATTAACAATCTGGACCACCTTCCTCTCTCATACACACCTAAACCACCTGTGGGAGTTGTGGGGCCAGTGACAAGGAGTTTGTTTCGATGAAGAGAAGAAGGATAAAGTAGCATTGATGCCATACAGCAGGAGCTTCGTGGAGGGCCAGAAACTGATACTGTTGCCCTGATCATGTGGTTTTCGTACCATGATTCTTGATTAGATGTTGTTGGAAGATCAGTAAGATACACTGAAGCTCACTCGCCCATTTTCCACAACAATGATTCTAACAAGACAGTACCAAGCTCCTCAACCCGCAACACGTGCCGCTGTTGGTGATGGATCAACCAGTTTAAGACATGGCCAATGGAAATCAATCAACATTCCGAGAAACTCTCAATGAAGACACGTTTGTTCTGATGCTAGGAGGCATGCATATTGAACTGGCTTTGTTCAGTTGTAGGTCTGATGTACCCTCGGACCAAACATGTTACTTATGCTCCAACCTATCAGACGGTACCGAAAACTTAACTTTTATAACAACTTAAAATAAAAATTAAATTTAGCACAGGGCTGGTTCTCCACTAACAATCTGTAAGGGCAACTACCGACCTCTCGTTTTGACGTGCAAATTTTCAGCTTTGCCATTTGAAAAAACTAAGCAGTTGTGACAGTTTGACTTCGGCCTCAGTGCCCAAATCCGTTTACTTATTGTAGCCAGACTGCCAGGGTTGCGAGCCATGTCCTCTACTTACTGTAGCCAGACTGCCAGGGTTGCGAGTCATGTCCTCTACTTACTGTAGGCAGACTGCCTGGGTTGCGAGCCATGTCCTCTACTTACTGTAACCAGACTGCCTGGGTTGCGAGTCATGGCCTCTACTTACTGTAACCAGACTGCCCAGGTTGCGAGCCATGTCCTCTACTTATTGTTGCTAGACTGCCTGGGTTGCAAGCCGTGTCCTCGACTTACTGTAGCCAGACTGCCTGGGTTGCGAGTCATGTCCTCTACTTACTGTAACCAGACTGCCAGGGTTGCGAGTCATGTCCTCTACTTACTGTAATCAGACTGCATGGGTTGCGAGTCATGTCCTCTACTTACTGTAACCAGACTGCCCAGGTTGCGAGCCATGTCCTCTATTTACTGTAACCAGACTGCCTGGGTTGCGAGTCATGTCCTCTACTTACTGTAACCAGACTGCCCAGGTTGCGAGCCATGTCCTCTACTTACTGTTGCTAGACTGCCTGGGTTGCAAGCCGTGTCCTCGACTTACTGTAGCCAGACTGCCTGGGTTGCGAGTCATGTCCTCTACTTACTGTAACCAGACTGCCAGGGTTGCGAGCCATGTCCTCTACTTACTGTAGCCAGACTGCCTGGGTTGCGAGCCGTGTCCTCGACTTACTGTAGCCAGACTGCCAGGGTTGCAAGCTGTGTCCTCGACTTACTGTAGCCAGACTGCCAGGGTTGCGAGCCATGTCCTCTACTTACTGTAGCCAGATTGCCAGGGTTGCGAGCCATGTCCTCTACTTACTGTAGCCAGACTGCCTGGGTTGCGAGCCGTGTCCTCGACTTACTGTAGCCAGACTGCCAGGGTTGCGAGTCATATCCTTCTCTACTTAGTGTAACCAGACTGCCATGGTTGCGAGCTTTGTCTTCTACTTACTGTAGCCAGACTGCCAGGGTTGCGAGCCGTGTCCTCGACTTACTGTAGCCAGACTGCCAGGGTTGCGAGTCATATCCTTCTCTACTTACTGTAGCCAGACTGCCAGGGTTGCAAGCTGTGTCCTCGACTTACTGTAGCCAGACTGCCAGGGTTGCGAGTCATATCCTTCTCTACTTAGTGTAGCCAGACTGCCATGGTTGCGAGCTTTGTCTTCTACTTACTGTAGCCAGACTGCCACGGTGGCGAGCCATGTCTTCTACTTACTGTAGCCAGACTGCCCGGGTTGCGAGTCATGTCTTCCGTCGCCTCGGCGATGACGAAGGGTGAGGGCATGCGACGCCGACTCAGATCGGTGAGCGTGTGTCGGGAGTTGAGCCCGTCAAGACAGCAGTCGCCTTCAAACGCTTCACACCCTCTGCACGGATCACTTTGGATGCTGCGAACAAATAACACATCCGGCGTGTACGGGTCAACCCTTAAACAACACATACGGCGTGTACGAGTCAACCCTTAAACAACACACCCGGCGTGTACGAATCAAAACTTAAACAACACATCTGGCGTGTACGAGTCAACACTTAAACAACACATCCGGCGTGTACGAGTCAACACTTAAATAACATCTTGTTTTCTTTAAACTTTTTAATATAAATTATGGTGGAATCAAATTCCTCGTGTCAGGAAACATATAAAACAACATTTCAATCATGTATGCATCTTGTGTGGTTACGAAGATATAATAAGTTGATTTGGGCGGCCTATTTGGATTTTGCAATTTTTTCAAAATGCCCAAAGGTGAGAACTTCACACCCACCTGGATATCATTATACATATGCTAGGGATGACTAATCAACAAAGAAAAAATATATTAGAAATGAAAGGGGATTACCCCCTTTGCTGCTGGACTAGCCTTGTGTTGTATATAGTATAACAAAGGGCAGAGAAACATTTGCCATTTTCACCTAATTGTGACCAGATCCGATCAAAAATAATTGATTTATACGTCCTGTGGTTTAATTACAGCTTACTAACTCGTTTTAACGCGTTGTAGTCGTCGTCAGATAAGTTATTTGTTTGCGAAATGTGTCCGAAACGAAACGAACGATGATTTAGAATTGTTACCTGACATACGACGGGATATTGCTGGAAACAAACCTAGGACACGACAGAACATTGCTGTGGACAGACTTGTGTCACGATGGTATGTTGCTGTGGACAGACCTGACACACGACGGGATATTGCTGGAAACAAACCTGGGACACGACGGGATATTGCTGTGGACAGACTTGTGTCACGATGGTATGTTGCTGTGGACAGACCTGACACACGACGGGACATTGCTGTGGACAGACCTGACACACGACGGGATATTGCTGTGGACAGACCTGACACACGACGGGACATTGCTGTGGACAGACCTGACACACGACGGGATATTGCTGGAAACAAACCTAGGACACGACAGGATATTGCTGTGGACAGACTTGTCACGATGGTATGTTGCTGTGGACAGACCTGACACACGACGGGATATTGCTGGAAACAAACCTGGCACACGACGGGATATTGCTGTGGACAGACCTGGGACTCGACGGGATATTCCCGTGGACAGACATGGGACACGACGGGATACTGTTGCCGACAAACCTGGGACACGACGTGATAAAGCTGTGGACAGTCCTGCGACACGAAGGGATATTGCTGTGGACATACCTGGCACACGACGGGATATTGCTGGGGACAGACCTGTGTCACGACGGTATGTTGCTGTGGACAGACCTGTGTCACGACGGTATGTTGCTTTGGGCAGACCTGGGACACGACGGGATATTGCTTTGGACAGACCTGTGTCACGATGGTATGTTGTTGTGGACAGACTTGTGACACGATGGTATGTTGCTGAGGACAGACCTGTGTCACTACGGTATGTTGCTGTGGACAGACTTGTGTCACGATGGTATGTTGCTGAGGACAGACCTGTGTCACTACGGTATGTTGCTGTGGACAGACTTGTGTCACGATGGTATGTTGCTGAGGACAGACCTGTGTCACTACGGTATGTTGCTGTGGACAGACTTGTGTCACGATGGTATGTTGCTGAGGACAGACCTGTGTCACTACGGTATGTTGCTGTGGACAGACTTGTGTCACGATGGTATGTTGCTGAGGACAGACTTGTGTCACTACGGTATGTTGCTGTGGACAGACTTGTGTCACGATGGTATGTTGCTGTGGACAGACTTGTGTCACGATGGTATGTTGCTGAGGACAGACCTGTGTCACTACGATATGTTGCTGTGGGCAGACTTGTGTCGCGATGGTATGTTGCTGAGGACAGACCTGTGTCACTACGGTATGTTGCTGTGGACAGACTTGTGTCACGATGGTATGTTACTTTGGACAGACCTGGGACACGACTGCGCCTCGGTACGTCGTCGGTCGTTGACGCTGAAGCGGAAGTATTCGTTATTGAAGCACTCGTAGTTCACTTCAGGATGTCTCTGTCGTTGCACATTCTTCACCGAAGTACCGAAGTCCTGGCGCTCAATGTCGCACAGACAATCTGTAAACCGAACACACACACTATGTACTGCACAGACAATCTGAAACCACACAGACACACTGTCAACCGCACAAACCTGATGTTAACTGCACATACACTCACATCAAGACGGCGCTGGTATCGTCTGTGTCTTGCACTGTCTGCTTCGTTTGACACAGCTAAGTATGACAACGAACACTGAGTGTGTACTGGTTTCAACGTTGCTGCCATAATTATGATAAACTCAATAAGTTGCTTTCGCTGTCAGTTTACATCGCGAAAGATAAGGGTGCATTCACTCGACTGAGTGTTACTTATCTAAAATGCATGCAATGTAAATTTTGAGATAATATCCAACACGTGCGGTGGTGCAAATCGTGCGTTACTAGAGTGCAATGTTAAAGCCAACACGTCAACCGAAATGTAATCTCTTATAGTAGCCCGCACACCAAGGACACTCGTTGAGACCGTCTCGAGGCGTCTTAAGCGCATCTCGAGCGAGTCTTGACCAATTCTTGAGGATCTAACATGTTTGTTTTTGGGAGCGTCTCGACCTCGTCCCGACCTCGTCTCCACAGCCTTGGTATGAACAAACAGAAAAAAAATAACAAAAAAACCGGCAAATGGCAATTGTCAGTGCAGTGCAACTGCACGCATACTGTTTTGCAAGCAAATGTGCGAATCAATGCAATGTGAGAACATGTTCCATTACTTACATTGCAATCTAACACGTGGCAGGTTGACGAGATGATTTCAAATGCGGTCAACAAATATAGCGCGAAATCAGCCATCACATGACACACACAGAAGAACGCTTACAATAATCGGGATGGACGTTGACAAGAGTTACTGTTGTGGCAACGTGTTACGTCGTCACTGACGTGACGTTCTGCGACGCGATGACGTCACGGGCCCCACCTGGTTTGCGGTTAATAAACAGGTAGTCTGAGCGCTGGTCCATCACGCGGTTGCGCCTGTCGACGTTGATGCGATTGGTGTAGTAGGAAGCCGGCAGCAGTCGGATATTCCTCACGTCACAAGCGGTCGGCGGGTGACACTTGCTGGCGTACGCCGGTGACGCCGGCTGGGCGGTGTAGTAGAAGTAGCGAGGGTAGGTGTCATGTCGGACGTATGCCATCGCTGCACCCACCGCTTCAGTCACACCGAGTCGACGGCGCTACGTTCTGGGGCGGGAGAGGGTGCGAGAGACCGGGTAAACACGTGCGGCACGCGTGAGGTGGAGATCACGCAGGTTTCGACGTGAGGTGGATGTCGTGTTATGTCGTGTTCACACACAAAAGAGTAACCACATTAGGTTCGAAATGGACAATAGTAAAATGAATATTTTACACAATCACCCGATTGCACGCAAAAGTAAAATTGTTTCACACAAAAATTATTGCGGGCAAACTGGGCGTTTTGTTATCACGGTTTTAAGAACAGGACCCTTAATTCCCTGTTTACAAAACGGATCTGATCATATTTTGTATTAGTTCAAAACGCGCAAAAGGCACCCACGGAAACAATAACAATGTTTGACGGTTTAGTCTGATCCTGAATGCTCGTAGTTCATCAACAGTTGCAACGATTGGACTGCCTGGGCAATTCTTTTTTGGCATGATTATCATCTGTCCCTTGCAAGCATTACTTTCTAGTCGTTGGTAAGGTGCATTAGTATACGTTTTATATAACTACTCAGACTTTAGATAGCAGACACTTGTGTGTGTCTCCGGTCCAAACGTCGGACTTAATCCCGACTCTCCCTCAAGTTATGTGCGTCTATGCAGCAATAAGTACAGCGCAACAACCAACACTGCATATATGTATATATATATATATATATATGTATATGTATACACACACACACCTGTATATATAATATATATAACACGTACGTGTACAAAAACAACACTCGGCGCACACGCAACATGTTTGGGTCCTATGCATGTTATAATAGAATCTGTACGTGATCCGGGTCCGCCTCATGCTAGTCTTTATAATAAAAACAGCATTTTCCCATCCGCATTTCTCCGTCGAAACCTTCGTGAACTCTAATGTGCAAATTAGAAGCAATCAAGTGAAACACAAACAAAAATATTATACAAACAAACAAACAAACAATATAAACAAACAAATACTGGCGCTCAGATAATGCACGACACTGGGCTTAAATAAACATATGGAAAACTACCAGTTATTCATGTTGTTTATAAAGCCTGCTCGGGGAAAGCCCCTATATTGAACAGGTTTTACATGATCATGTGTCGAGGGGAATGGGAAATTCTCTTTGGGATAAAGGGAGGGTCAATATTAATTAAAACTAGTTTTTATTCACTGTAGCTCTCTTTTCAGTTCGCAGGAAACGTTGCATGGACAATGGCATCACCCACAGCCAATGCTCTTGATTTGTCACCAGCTGCTGTTAACAGCGGTAGTGGCGACATCTCACGGATGGTTATGAACCGAAGTATTAAACTACGTGCAGCACTCCCTCCCTTCGCCTAGTAGCCAGTGGCCACTGGCCAGTCCTTGGGATGTTTCGAGTGCCACTGAAAACTGTTGTACACTGATAGGGACATTTATAGAGCGTTGGAAATGTCTAGAGCTTTCTCTTGTTTGTCGTTGAACATTGGGGTTATCCGATATTTATAAGCTTTTTAGCGGTGGCCGGCTTGGATTTTCCATTTTCTGTTTGGGGATCCTGTGCCTCCATGTTAGGTAAGCATAACTGCGTACGTACGTGCGTGCGTGTGTGCGTGTATGTCTGCGTATGTGCGTGTGGACGTGCGCGTGTCTGCGTGTGCATCGTGTTAGTTTCATAACCGTCTGGTATCCTAAACAGTTGTATTTGATCTGCTCTGCATCACCTTGTCTCTAGGGTAGTGAACATGTTCGTCTACGGGAGGTCAAGCCCCACACAGACAAGATCAAACATAAGCCGGGCTGGGTTGTAGTAGTAGGCAGTTTATTGCCAAGTAGTGTTTTTAAAATGTACAAGGAATTTGTGGCGTTGTGACGTAACAACTCAAGTTCTCTTTACAACATCCAATACTGTTTTTCACGCTTGTCTCCCCTAACCCCCAACACACTTGCGCACGCGTAAAATATACAGATCAGAAACATTATAAAACAAGTATAAGTTAAAAACAAATTTGAAAGAATATCACATATATCCAGACATAAAAGTACTAACTTGGTAAATAAATAAACAAATAATAAATATTAGTTTAATAATAGTAAAATTCCATATATGCAGCATCACAACCGTCTAACATAAAACACCAAAAACAATAACACAGTTAAATTGTATAATGGTGGTTGTTAAATTAGTAAAATAAGCATGACTACACTAGAACGGAACTGGCAGAAGACATAGTTGTGAAACGAGGACTACCTCTCCCTTCAAGTGTCTTACAGCCTGCGGGAAAAACTCTAATTGTGGCAACACGCGCCCAACGATTGTTGACACGCCTTTCACAATGGCTTCTAGCCGCTGCTTCTCTTCATGACCGACGCTGCCAAGCCAAGCCGCTCTGTGATGGACAAAGTGAGGATGCTTTCAATTATAACATGGTAGAAATGTATCAGGATCTCTTGTGCGATGCCGAATCTCCTGAGCTGCCTCAGTAAGTACAGGCGTTTTAGTGCCTTTTTGTGATGCATAGTGTGTTTTGACCCAGCTAAGATCGTTTGATAGTGTTGTCTACAGGAATCTAAGATTCCACTTGTTCTACTGCCATGTCGTTTAGCGAGAGAGGACGGATGGGAGTCTTCTTCCTACGAAAATCAACTATAATTTCTTTCGTCGTCTTCGACACGTTCAGTTCAAGGTTGTTATTAGCACACCAGCCAACCATTCTCTGAACCTCTTCCGTGTATGCAGTTTCGTCAGCATTCTCAATGCAACCCCACAGAGTGGCGTCATCAGAAAATGTTATGACAAGTACTTATGGGTCCACGGAGACACAGTCATTTGTGAAGATAGTGAAGAGAAGGGGGGATAACACACGCCTTTGTGGTGCACCAGTATTCAGGATGAGAGGTTTGGAGAGAGAATTGTTGATTCTGACAGATGGAGGCCTATGAAGAAGAACGTTTAGAATCCAGTGACAGATGACAGGATGTTCATTCAACAACGAGTTTATTGAACAGCTTATAGGGGATGATAGTGTTGAATGCTGAGCTGAAGTCTATGAAGAGGATCCTGGCATGTGATCCTGGCCGTTTCAGGTGCTTCAGAATGTGGTGTAGACCTACAGCGACCGCATCATCCACTGATCTGTTTGCATGATATGCAAACTGGTGCGAGTCCAGGAGGCAGTTGGTGGTCGACCTCAGGTACACGAGGACTATGCGCTCAAACATTTTCATTGCGACCGAGATCAGTGCCACTCGGCGGTAGTCGTTCAGCCGGGAGATATTGGACTTTTTGGAAATTTGTATGATTGTGGAAGTGTTTAAGCAGACTGGAACTCTGCACTGCTGGAGAAAGGAGTTGTATATGTTTGGGAAAACCGCAGAAGGTCGGCTGGCGCAGTTCTTCAGGGTAGATGTGGAGATGTTGTCTGGACTCGAAGCATTCTGCGTGTTCTGTCTCCTGAACAGTCTCCTCACTTCAGCTTCCTGGACGGTAAAGGGTGGAGACAGAGAGGTGTCTGCTGGAAATGGGCGCTGCTCTGGCGAAGTGTTCGGTTTATCAAATCGGCTGTAGAAGTAGCTGATCGGGAAAGGCAGGATCACTGTTGTTGGTAGCCGCGGCGCTTTGCGTAATTCGGTATCGCTCCAGACTAGGTCGGCCAATTAGGTCGGCCGACCTAGTCTGTCTAGAGTGTCTAGAGTGTCTAGAGTGTCTAGAGTGTCTAGAGTGTCTAGAGTGCTCTCAGTCGATGTGTTGTGTCGTTTCTCTTATAAAAAGGCAGTACTTTGTGTGGTTATTTATATCTAACACACTATTCATGTTGGTCGAACTACCAACAACAGTATTAATAGTGCTCCGATTCAAACGATATGCCGCTGTTGTCCTCTGGGTAGCGTCTATGCACTTATTTCACTGCGTTCTCAAAACCTGACCCTGCCAGGCCGACTATGAGGCTACTGTGGGCCGACTGTGGCCCTTCGACTTCAACATGCACTCCTCCGACCATTGACAGCATGCGCTAGAGCGTTACATGTCGTAGTTCTAGTTACTCACGTATTAAACTGCCACACACACGCATGCACACGCACGCGCACACACACACACACGCACACTCGCACACATATGCGTAGGCACTCACGCGGGCTCACGCGCACGCGCGCGCGTACGCACACACGCAGTAGGCCTACTTATGACATACGTGTTCGTTTGTGACCTCACGGATTCCTGTTAGCGGTCTCCCGGAATTGCCCCACTCACACTTGGCACCTCGGATACCGTGGTATCTCAATTATTCATACAACCGTTTGTTGCCATTACAAATGGACTATTGAATGTTTGATACAATATCGCACTTTGGTGATTTCACCCTGAACCATTCCTGACATCTGCACGTGTGTGGGATTAAGCGTTTTATGGACGGGTAATCTTAAAACCGATTACGACGCGGTAGCGTAATTAATCAGTTATAATTGTTTGTTTCACGGCGTCCGATGTCACTTTTTAAATAAAACACATTATTGTAAAACTGTTACAGCGATCCTGGGTGTTGAATACAAGAAAACGTGAAGGTGTGGTGTCCAACTCGTAAATGTGCACCACTTAATCACGTAGCACGCGCCATTCACGCTGGCGCTAATTAGAAGAAGGACGTGGTGTCATTGAAGCGAGTATTCTGGACATTAGCCGCTAGGTTGCGCGTCTCGTCGATCGAAGCTATTAATTAGTAAATATCGGTTACTACAAACATCTAGGTCATTATTGCACACAAACACATGTAGGGTATCGATTGGGATTAGATTATAAGTTCGTGTCCCCGGCCTTCAAGGGTGGTCCGGTAGTTTCACTTTCTGGCAACAGGCTGTATCAACAGTTTTAAACAATTGGAAGCAATTAGCTATTACATATTGCACCCCATCCTTCGATTCTAAAGGGTACGCTAGTTTGGGCAAATTAAATTGTTGCATTTTAAGCCCATGCATACGCAAAACAGATTATGCAAATGTCGTATGCGTCAATCATATGTGGTGAAGCCATGCGCGTCTTAATGCACTGCTTGAAGTGTGCCTGAATTTAGTATCACACCATGACGATAAGCTTATGCGAGTCTTGTGTGCCACATCCAGGCACGAAGAGGATAAATAAAGAAATACGAACAGCAGCACGTCTCAATAAGAAAGTTGCCCTAAGTGGTAGAATTATACAAACCATTATATATAATGGGTTTGTTTGTCTATTTACGTGTGCACGATTCAGCTCCACAGAATGCTATATTGATTATTTGTTATGGAAATCACAACCATTAAGCCGCTACTTTTTTATATACATATTACAACTATAAAAAGTTTCAGTGATATTTCAATGTTGCGTTTATATCAATAAACGGATACATATAGGTCTACGTATATTATGTTAGGGTGATGTTGTAGACGAAATAATTTGTATCGATGTTGCAACCTGTAGAACGGTAGGCCCTACAGCTATCAAAGAATGGTAGGTCTACGTAATATTTTACCCAGAGGCATATAGTGGCTAGCCACTCTCCTATGGCTACATTTGTAGGCCTTATTCATCTCGCCAAAAATATAAATGGTAATCATCATCATAAATGAGAAGACAAATTGTATAATAGACACTGCTAGGTAGGTATGTGCTTTAACCAGGAACAATGTGGTTAATTATAATTTATTGAACACTCGGCAATACAAAACGCCCAAACAGCTTTGCCTTCAAATGAGGTCTAAGTTGTGATAATCGCATTACATCACCTTATATAGTACCCACAGTTTGAATGACAGCAACTCAAACACGTGATAATTATAAAATTATGTTACATCAATAGGGTGGCTCCCATGATAGCTGCATATAATTGTCTTAATGGGAGCCTCCTGTCTGTCTGCCTGCCTGCCTGCCTGCCTGCCTGCCTGTCAAAGCCTTACATTAAGTTACAAGTTGCACCACGGTTAATGAATCGCTAAGTTCAGGATAACCCACGATTTACTTTTGCGTAAAATGATAATTAACATTAATAAACGAGCTCATCATCTAGACTCCAATGAGGCGTAAGACCACTCACAAACTGAATGACTGTTACGCCAACTTACATACCTGCTAATTGATATCACCCGGACAACCGACGCGCTGTCTGTTCACCACTGAAGCGCGCACTGCGTACTTCGCCTTTCCTTAATTTACTAGTCTGCCAGCAACTCATCTTGCGAACGTCTCGCGTCACTGGTTGCTAGGCAGTACGAGAACGCGGAAACGGATGACGCGTCGGTTCTCGCGCAAGATACCGTGACCTCGACCTCGTGACCTCAGCGAACGGGATCCTCTAAGCGCGATCAAGGTGTGTGACTTCCGAGGCGAGTTGTTGGTGTTCTTCTTGTTTATGACCTTAGATGGCGAGCACGCTGGCCTATTTCTGGCAAATTTGAATGCAGGTGTTTACAACAAAATGTGCTGTTATCTGAGTGAATGTCAAGTCTTGTTCTGCCCGTTTAATGAAGCGTTGTTGTTTTGTGGATGATCATGAATCATGATCAACCACTGACTGAGTCTGAGACAGCAGTGAAACAGACAGCCGTCCGACCATGCGACGCGTATTCATTTACTTTATTTATAGGGTCTTGACTCTTGACCATTTAATAAGTTAATATGCCGTGACATTTTATGATATTACTATTATTTATCAAAATAACCCAGGTGGCGTCTAATAGCTGGGGTAACAAACAAGCGCAACTCTTGTTATTTACACATGTACCGTTTCTGTGTTTGTCACAAATTTACCCCTCGACTAGGTCACTTTGACCTTTGGCTTTGAATTGTGATTCAGCAGTTTCAGGACATGTGCACCTTCTCAGGCTTGTGGGTTAATACAAAGACGTGTCACAGTACAGTGATCTTTTACTTTACCCATGAAAAACTTCTCACATATACACACATTGCATAACAAAAACAATTCTCTTACATTCCCATAACGATCAAAATTCACAAAACAAACTCAAGTATCAATCAAGATCAAGTAAAGTAAAAGTACTAAAACTCGACATCACCGGCAGCGACTACTCGTAGCTCCGCCATTACTGTACAATCGATATTGTGTCGAGGCGTCGTGAACACGTGCACACAGAGTCTCTGTGTAAAGCTTTATCTTCACACAGGGACTCTATGCACACAGTAATGATAGCGCCACTGTATGGAATTTCTGTGAAGCTCATTTATGTAGCGATGCCTCGACAAAATATCAGTTTTACGGTAACTGCGGAGCTATGGGTAATCGACGATGTCAAGTTTTATTTGAGTTTGTTTTTTGAATTTTGATCGTTATAAGAATGTAAGAGATTTGTTTTTGTAACGTTATGTGTGTATATATTAGATATGTGAGGAGAAGTTTGGTGGCTGTAAATGGTCGTTTTCATGGTAAGTAAAATATCACCCAAATTACAAAGGTATGACTAAAAAATCCTAACTTTTTCACACTGCTGTTAGCTATATATTCTATAAAATATATTTGCAACTTTACCTAGTCTAGTTTAGACTATAATATATCATGTTACCAAGTCATGTCACAGGCCTTGACATTAAGATTTTGTATTCACTGGCCCAGAGGGCCAGTAGATTTGAAAAGTTACTGGCCCGCCCAAAAAGTTACTGGCCCGTTACTGGATTTGATAAAAAAAATTGATACTGAGGTGCCTGTTGGTCGCTTCACAAGAATTCCACAATGCAACGTTAAATGAAGATTTTTAATCGTGGTATCACTGTGCAGTCTGCTATTAATACAAAATCTGAGACATCACCGATCTATTTTCGGCTCAGGGCTTGATACTTTAGCTGGCTGTCCTCAGCACATCAAAAGCATTTCTTGGTTTTGCCTGTGTCTGAGGCTCAATGCTAAGGCCGGTATTGCCAGGATCAGGCATATTATACCATGGTAAATGTGCATCTGAACGCCAATGCCATGTGTATCACGTTATCATTATGACTGGCGATGACCGATGTTGATGTAAGCAGTGTGAACGCTGTCCAGAGTCCTGACCTTGCTCTCTTTCCACCCAAGGCACAGCTGTATTACAAGCTCCACAGCTGCAGCCATGGTCTTTAGCAATGCTATCAAATGTTTGACAATATAGCAAATTTCCATGATACCTTTCCATTATGGAATTATATATTTTATGCACTAACGTTTTATCATGCAGACGACAGTTGATATGCCATCTGTAGCCAATGTGTAACAAGACCTTATTGATGGAATAATTAATGACCCCCACCATTTGCCAATCACGCGGGCGGATACAAATGAGTTTAGCAATGCATACATGTCATCGTATATGCATAGCTGAGTTTTAGTAACATTATTTAATTAGTTATAACAAAAATCTAACAAAACAAACATTGATTTAAATAACAAATTAAAAGATTAGGGTTGTCCTATTTTTCTAAGTAGGGTCGGGTTACCAGAAACATGATGGTGGTCAATTGGATTGAAACCAGTGGCCCGGCGGGCCAGTGAAATATGAAAACTGGTGGCCCGAACTGGCCCGACAGCCTAAAAAATGGCCAGTGAGCCAGTATTAATGTCGAGGCCTGTGTCAGATACTTGTTATACCTTCACACCTATCATTGTCCTGTTCGGAGATCGGTTCGTTTTAGCTCTACGCAAAGTATCCTGGATAAAATTGCATTGATCTACATGCGCAAAATTCAATTTAAGTAAACAATAACAAGAACAACTGTGATGTCTGCAGCCAAAGTGAGTTTGATATAGGCTATTATAGGCATGCAGCACAGGCAACACATAAATACCTAAATACCAATCTTCGAACGGGTCAATGTAGAGAGTTCATGGAATGTTCTTTTCTAATCATTAGACTTAATTTACTGGTCAGTGTTTCGACAACTTGGCTGGCATACACTACAAAGAAGAACAAATCTTGCAACACCAACTTAATTACCTTCTTCTACAAAATAAAACACAATCTCCTGAACATTACCCTGCCACAGTATCTTATAATCCCAAGCATCCATACTTGAAACAGCGATTAACAACAAATATATATATATACAGGTATATAGAAATACAAGCATGCATAAATACATACATGTATGCAAATTAGTTTTATCCCCCGACTAATAAGAGTGGGACCTACAGTAAACCTCGCCTAAGTCGGATTCAATCGGACCAAGTGATTTAATCTGAGTTACGTGAAAATCCGACTTAGCCGAAGATGACATATCCCAGCGCCAAAGGCTTCTCTCTAAGAGCCCTTAGGTAACTGTGAATAACCCTTGAACGTGACTGGATACTGCTGTAATTCTGCATATGTTGATGTCCACAAGCAACATACATTATGCAATTTTTGCACAAATCTCTAAGGTTATAGCGTAGTACTTATTATTGATTGTAGATGTCAGCTCATCTTCTATCTCATGATAATGGCCTCTACTTGCCAGTCATCTCTTCAATTTCACGATCGTCAAACCAGATTGTCTTAATTAGCGTCCATTAAGCAGCATGTGTGCCACTGAGTTTTGTTATTTTATCTTCAGACACTGAGACTTCATCGCCCTCATCATCGCTCTGTAAACCAAACGTCTGCGTCGGGGTGTTGTACGGTTTCAATGATCTGCTCGTTATTTGGAGTAGCCAACGTTTCTGCTGTCTCGTCCATGCCAACACAGTCATCCATCGTGCAAACAACATCTCCATACATCTCGTGGAGCTTATTCCGTACGTTTCTGAACGAAGGAGCTGCTTCGTCTTCATCATCGTCTTGACGCTCAACACATTAAATGAATCCCGTTTTTGTAGGAGTTTAGAAGTGTTTCCGGTTTTAGGTCATGTCATGTTCTTGGTTATACCAGCATCCATTGGCTTGGTGATGCTAGTTGTATTAGACGAGTGAAGACGTGATGCCTACGTACATTGCTGTGGCTTTCTGTATTATTTTTTGGAATAGCCGTTTCGCTTTTATTTCATATGGTACATATACTCCAAGCAACCAAGTGATTTGGTTGAATACTCCGATCCGACTTAGGCGAGGAAAAACACATTATCTCGGATCAAATGGACCGACTCAGTTATTCCGAGTTAGGTAAAGATCCGACTTACATAATCCGGCTTAGACAAAGATTTTTATGGGAAATACATTACAAATCAACCGTTCCTCGGAATTCTGTCCGAGTTGAGCGAAGATCCGACTTAGGCGAATCCGACTTAGGCAAGGTTTACTGTACTCCCCCCAGAACTAACCAGACTTCCTTCATTACATCCCTTCCAACATGGTGTGAGCACCATTCATCTTGCGGCTCCAGCCCACATAAACCAACTGTAAATACATGGATTAGCTGCATTAATTAATTTCACTGTTCTGTATTTTCTGGTTTAAACAATTATTATTGATTTGCTTTCATGTTATATTCAGGTTTTTATTCACCATGCAGCCATACATGGACATTGCTTGGGATATGGCTACCAACAATTTAAACCCATGGCCTCAAAAAGTGAATACTAATCTGTTTTGTTTTCCAGCAGCATCAAAATGGCCCAACGACAGTTGCTTCGTGCCGTCATCATGACGAGGTCAGCGCTTACCTCGATGACCACCAGGGTGCTCTCACAGTCGATACGACCTGTATATTCATCACAACTTCGCCTGCCTCTTGTGGCTCCCATACACACGTCAGCCGTCCGGTGGTCTGACAACATCTTCCAAGTACAGGATGTGGCAGACTTCAACAAACGTGTTATTGAAGGCACCGGAGTTATTATTGTCGACTTTCACGCATCGTGAGTGTAGCATGGATGATGGCTCCCTGTTGAGTGAACTTGAGTCTGTTTCCTCCTTCCCTCCACCTAGCCCCATGAGTCTCCCCCTACCCTTCATCCAGCTCTAGTGTGTGGGGGTTGCACAGAACCCGTGTTTATAAGTTCAAGACAGTAGCAATGATCCCTTTATATTGTCTCTAGTTCGTGCTTGAGGTGCCTCCCTTTTCAGTGTCATTATGTCAGTTAATCTTCTTTCACCCCCTACCGCCGAGTCCTTCTCCAGACCATCTCTCATCCTTTCTTTCTCCTACTTCCCCCAACTACCAAGTTCTTCCCCAGACCGTCTCTCATGCCTTCTTTCTCCCATTATCCCCAACCACCAAATCCTTCCCCAGACCATCTCTCATGCCTTCTTTCACCCACTTCCCCCAACCACCAAGTCCTACCACAGACCGTCCCTCATCCCTTCTTTCTCCCTCTTCCCCCAACCACCAAGTCCTACCACAGACCGTCCCTCATCTCTTCTTTCTTCCCCCAACCACCAAGACCTTCCCCAGACCGTCCCTCATCCCTTCTTTCTCCCTCTTCCCCCAACCACCAAGTCCTTCCCCAGACCATCTCTCATGCCTTCTTTCACCCATTTCCCCCAACCACCAAGTCCTTCCCCAGACCATCTCTCATGCCTTCTTTCTCCCTCTTCCCCCAACCACCAAGTCCTACCACAGACCGTCCCTCATCCCTTCTTTCTCCCTCTTCCCCCAACCACCAAGTCCTACCACAGACCGTCCCTCATCCCTTCTTTCTTCCCCCAACCACCAAGACCTTCCCCAGACCGTCCCTCATCCCTTCTTTCTCCCTCTTCCCCCAACCACCAAGTCCTTCCCCAGATCATCTCTCATTTAACAAGATTTAACAAGATTGCCACCCAGAGAATTAACTCTAGGTGGCAGGTGGACAAGGAAGCCCTTTGGCTTATCGAGAGTCCGACCCTTTTATCTATGTGTATCCCGCCCGTCTGAGGTATGTGTCGATTTTATTTTTAAACATATTCACGCTACTAGCACCCACACAATCAGCAGGTAATCTGTTCCATTCATTTACAGTCCTTTGTGAAAATGAAAACTTTCTTATATCCAATCTACTCTGCTCCTTTGCCAATGTTAGTTCATGTCCTCTAGTCCTTCTATCTTTCTTAACTGAGAAAAAAATATTTCTATCAATATTTTCATAACCCTTCAATAGTTTAAACACTTCTATCTGATTTCCTCTCAATCTCCTGGTCTCTAGTGTGGTTAAACCGCATTTTTTTAGGCGTATTTCGTAACTAAGATCCCTCAGTTTTGGTATCATTTTAGTTGCTCTCCTCTGCACTCTTTCTAGCATATCTATGTCCTTCCTGCGATATGGCCTCCACGCTTGAATACAATATTCTAAATGAGGCCTAACTATTGTTTTGTACAGCGGTATTATTAGCTCTTTTTCCTTATACGCTATGTTTCGCCTAATTAATCCAAGGATTTGATTTCCCTTTGAAGCTGCAATTCCGCACTGCTCTGAAACCTTCATATCAGCACTAATGGTTAACCCTAAGTCCTTTTCTTTTACAGTAGTACTTAGTACAGTACCCCCCATTGTATATTCTACCTCTTCGTTCCCATGTCCTGTGTGGAGGCATTTACATTTCCCAAAATTGAACAGCATTTGCCACTTTTCAGACCATTTGATCAACCTGTCAAGATCATCTTGTAAATGCTGTCTATCTCCATCACTTTTAATTCTTCTAAACACTTTTGTATCATCCGCAAATTTCAACACCTTGCTTGTTATTTCATCATCCAAATCGTTGATATATATTAAGAATAATATAGGACCTAATACTGATCCCTGTGGTACCCCACTCAATACTGATTTCCAGTTTGAAGCCTCCCCATCAACTACTACACGTTGTCTTCTGTCAATCAACCATTGTTCTATCCAGTTTATTATACCATTTCTATGCCATGGGCCTTTAGTTTAAGCAGTAATCTTTGATGTGGTACTTTGTCGAAAGCTTTTTGAAAATCTAAGTAGACGATATCTACTGGTGATCCCTCATCTACCCACTTAGTGATGTCTTCCAAAAACATAACATATTTGTTAAGCATGACCTCGCTTTAAAAAACCATGTTGAGATGGGTTTATCAAGTTTTGTTTAACAAGAAAATCCACCATGTGATCTTTAATTAGTCTTTCTAATAATTTACAAATCACTGATGTTAAACTCACTGGTCTATAGTTCTCTGACTTGTTTCTCGAACCTTTTTTGAATAACGGTATAATGTTTGCTTCTTTCCATTCTAAAGGAACCACTCCCTCTTCTAATGACAAATTGAAAACTGTTGCAAGCGGTATGCTAATTTGTTCTACAATTTCCAATAGTAGTTTGGGTGGAATACCATCCACTCCAGGTGATTTATTATCCTTCATAGCCCTTATTTTCTTAGCTACCATTTCCGGGGTTACAATTAATTGTCCTAAATAGTCTGAATCTGCCCCCTTGAACTTAGCCTCTGGTACTGGCAGTGAACTAATATCTTCCCTGGTAAACACTGAACTAAAGTACTCATTCAGGTCTTCTGCCATTAAGAATCCCTCTGATATTATATTTCCAGCACTATCTTCTAGAGGACCGACTTTATCTTGAACTTTCTGTTTGCTTCGAACATACGCATAAAAACTCTTGCTGTCATGTTTTATATTACTAGCTAATTGTTGTTCATAGCTTCTCTTTGAATTTCTAATTTCAGCTGTAGCTTGGTTAAGTGCTTCTTTATAACTGTTGTAGTCTTCATCATTTCCAGTACATCTGTATGACTTCCACATCATTTGTTTGTACTTAATTTTTCTAATGGCTTCTTTCGATAAGTGTTTCTTTTTGGACCGTTTTCCTTGTTTTTTGAAGGGTACAAATTTATCGACATTTTGAAGGGTACAAATTTATCGACATGCCTTCTTTCACCCACTTCCCCCAACCACCAAGTCCTTCCCCAGACCATCTCTCATGCCTTCTTTCTCCCTCTTCCCCCAACCACCAAGACCTTCCCCAGACCGTCCCTCATCCCTTCTTTCTCCCTCTTCCCCCAACCACCAAGTCCTACCACAGACCGTCCCTCATCCCTTCTTTCTTCCCCCAACCACCAAGTCCTTCCCCAGACCGTCCCTCATCCCTCCATTCTTCCCCCAACCACCAAGGCCTTCCCCAGACCGTCCCTCATCCCTTCTTTCTCCCACTACCCCAAACCACCAAGACCTTCCCCAGACCTCATCCCTTGTTGCTGCTCATCCTGGTGCTGCACTAGTCCAAGTATCACCAATTGTAGATTGTGCTCTGTGGTGGATGTATGCAGCACTGGTTGTATGAGAACTTTGTTTCAGGTGGTGTGGAACTCTTGTTTCAGGTGGTGTGGACCGTGCAAGATGCTTGGACCGCGTCTCGAGGTCGTGATTGGGGAGCTGGTGGGTAAAGTCATGCTCGCAAAGGTCGATGTTGACAGCAACTCTGAGATTGCCATTGATTACGGGGTACGTAGGACACTCAGTCGATACAGCCATGACGATTCAGTGGTGGTACTATCTGTCCTTGGTGACGCTACACCGTGGGCACAATAGACACTACCATCATTGAATTGTTAGGCAACATGACTAAGTGTATTAAAAATTACACAAATGGTGAACATGATCAATCTTTATAACAATCCATGTATACTAATTATATTCAGGCCTAATTTGCAGTTAACACTGGTATTTTTTAATGTTCCCATAATGTTTTGCTAGTGTACATGACATGTTGTAACTGCTGATCTGTAGTTGATGTACACCTGTAACTGTTGTACACCTGGACATATTGTACGCCTGCAGTTGATATATACCTGTAATTGTAGTATACCTGCAGTTGATGTATATCTGTAGTTGATGTACACCCGTAATTGTTGTACACCTGGAAATATTGTACACCTGGAAATATTGTACACCTGCAGTTGATGTATACCTGTAACTGTAGTATACCTGCAGTTGATGTATATCTGTAGTTGATGTACACCTGTAACTGTTGTACACCTGGAAATAGTGTACACCTGCAGTTGATGTATACCTGTAATTGTAGTATACCTGTAGTTGATATATACCTGTAATTGTAGTATACCTGCAGTTGATGTACACCTGTAATTGTTGTACACCTGGAAATCAGGGTTGGCACGTTTTTCTCACTCTGGTAAATACCGGTAAAACCCGTCCTGGGAAAACCCCAAATATTGGTAAAAACCAGGATAACTGGGAAAAACTCTTAAAAGGATTATATTTTAAGCTCCACTGCAATAAAAGCTACTGTACCATCAACATATGTATATATATATATATATAGGTACATAAAACATTTTCTTGCTAACATCTTGCCAGGGTTAGCAACTTGTGTTTTACGTTATTAAATATTATGATTGTATTATCACAAGAATTAATCATGAGTGTATATATATATATAATTTTATATACAGGATATATATATATCAAAACTGGTAATTAATGGACAATCATAATTAAAGTTTGACTGAAAACAACAAACATTACATTCTAAAATATATTCAAATGGCTGTGATGTACATCTAGTCTGGTCTACTGATACTGGGGTACATGGCTTCCCAGCAGAGGATCTTAGCAGACTACAAGTTCAAACACTAATTAAGTTGCTGCTGATTTTGGGCTCATAGACACAATGGCTACAGCTGTTTGTAGACCATTAGCCAGTTAGCCTGTGATTGTCCCTTAGTCTAAATGTCAAGGTCTGGTGTGGCTGGCAGTGTTACAATGTTTGTTGAGAGGGTGCATTCCAATGTCCAGAGCTCAACATTTCCTTTGTTCCTTAAACTGATTGCAAATTGGCACCTGACAATACTAGTCAGGCTGTCTGACTTCAGTCACCATACTTCTTTAGCAGTACTTGGCACTGCCACTTGTGAGAATGACAATGACATTTATTTATTAACTGATGAATAACCCTTTCATCTCATTGACTTCATGCTTTAAACAAATACAAGGATACTCCTGAACTAGTAACTAGTCAACCTGTTTGCATTAGATAGATATTAACTATCTTTCTAAATGGACTAGGTTTAATTACAGGAACTAGCCAATAGTAATCTCAGTTATGGACTTATTTCCGGATTTTACCGGTAAATACCAGATTTACGGGTAAATACCGGATTTTCCCACTGCCCTGTCTAAAACCGGTTTTAGACAGGGCAGTACCAACCCTGCTGGAAATAGTGTACACCTGCAGTTGATGTATACCTGTAATTGTAGTATACCTGCAGTTTATGTATATCTGTAGTTGATGTACACCTGTAACTGTTGTACACCTGTGCTGCAGGTGCAGGCTGTGCCGACAGTGCTGGCGTTGAAGGACGGCAAGGTGGTGGACAAGTTCATTGGCCTAAAGGAGGAGGCTGATCTCAAGTCATTCATCACCAACCTCCTGCCTCCATAGGCTACATCTGTCTTCATTCAGGGGGACTGGGTACAGGATGTCTACATCCCCGTTGAAATTGGCAGCGTTCGTCGACAGCAATGTAATATCAACTATCAAAATGCTATGGTTGCGATATTTATCAATTGAGGTGTGCGCCACACTGCCACGTATATATGTCCAGTTCCAAGTCAGTTTCTTCCAGATCTCACTCTCTCATTGCTCAAGAAATGTGGGTCAACTGGATTTCAGAAAGTGATCACGTAAACAAGTTATTCTGAAGTTATTAAAAACAAGACATTTGTGGTTTTGCGTAGCTTTCATTATGTTGATGGGAAACCAAAGCATTTTGTTGTCTTTGATGTAATTACTAGGCAATCGTTCTATACGTCAGGTTCTCAACTATTACAAATATACAGCTTCTTAACTAACAATACAGTAAGTGTTACATGTACTATAGTAAGTTTTGTTTGTAATCCTTGTATGATGTGAAAAATATATAATAAATATGCATGGTATGTTACATACATAAGTCATTGTTTAGGTGTCATTTTTAGTCCTTTGGGCCAAAGGTCCAATGGACTATTGCCATCGCTCTGCATCCGACGTTAGCTGTCGTATCTTAGAAACCGTTCAGCAACTTTTTCTCTAATTTTGCATAGACTTTTTTAGGGCACTGCCACTATACATGAGAAATCTGTATTTGATTGAATCGTTCCAAGGGCCTCCAAAGGCCCCAAAACTGGTAACTTTTTACATTTTGCCTATTTAAAAAAAAACTTAGTTATTTTGTCTCTAATTTTGTAGACATTTCACATGGTAGTGCCACTGTACACAAGACATCTGTATTTGATTGAATCATTCTAATGGCCCCCAAAATTGTTATTTTTTCAAAAACTCGTCAGTAACTTTTTTCTAATTTTGCATTGACATTTCACGTGGTAGTGCCACTGTACACAAGAAATCTGTATTTGATTGGATCATTCTAATTCTAAGGGCACCAACGGTCCCCTAAAATGCTGACTAAATTGTCTACTGCAGCAGTAGCTCTATTTATAACTTGCTGGTTAAACCCTGTCACACAACTAATCCCTTTTCCAATAACATGCGGAGTGTGTGTCTTGCACGGATCAGAGGTTGTCTTTTCTGTTATTTCGTTTTGTTCAGGAACTCTAATTTTGTCATTATTTCCTAATTTGCTCAAAATGGCAGACATTTTGTTACCATAGAAATCAGGGGTCTGGCTAAAAAAGTTCAATACATTTTAACTCGGTAAGATTGTTCTATAGTTTGGCAGAACAAAATTGACTATTTGCTTAAATTAAAAAATCAACCTGCTGTGTCTGGCCAGCAAGATGGAGGGATGACTTTTCAAGTTATACAACACCATGTTGTGCCTTTAAACAACAACCAACTGAACATGATGCCGTCATACAGTGAACATGATGCCGTCATACAGTGAACATGATGCCGTCATACAGTGAACATGATGCCATCATACAGTGAACATGATGCCGTCATACAGTGAACATGATGCCGTCATACAGTGAACATGATGCCGTCATACAGTGAACATGAGTTTATTGTAGCAGTAAAACATCCAGAAAAAGACCAGCTTGTGGCTGGAATAATGTGTGTGGTCAAGCGATGTGTAACATCTCAATGCAGTAGTGACCAATGGACTGTTTGTTGGACAGTGCTTGACTCTGCTTCAGCTGGGTGAGAAGTCCCTCCAAGCCGACCAACTCATCATAGAAGTGAACCTGCAAAACACCAACAAACACAGTCCGCTAGAACATGTGCACACACACATGCATACATGACTTCTGACCTGAGATAGGTTTGTTCTCATTCACTGGTTCCACGTGGGCTAAGTTCCACGGGTGCAGGCGGAGGCTAATGTCATCTCTATGCTGATTGGCTCATGGCTTCATCTGCCTTTTTTTGCTGATATCCCGCAAAGATAATAAACATAAAACAATGGTTGATGTATAACCGAATGTAACAATGACTACATTAGACAAACTGCAGGAAATGAAGGAAACGTTATAATGGCCGCCTATGTAAATAAACTATACAAGATGTGGAGTCAGGAGTGCTGATCCAACAATAGGAGGCGCCATCTAGTGAACCAGCTTGAAGTAACAGGTGATGCTAGTTTGCTGTTGTCTCAAAATATAAATCATTTTTCAAATATAGTTTTTAATAATTATTACGCATAAAGTCATTTTCATACTGCAAATGGAATTGGAAAGCACATTTCTTAGACATAATATGTGTAGTGGAGGATGATTGAGATGATGAGTGTTATGATGTTTACCTGTTCGACGACGACCTGGTGTAGTTCAACCAGGACCTTCCTTGCCTCAGTCGACAGCACCATCTGTGTGAGATGGGCGTCTAGAACCACACTCGCCCAGTCCACCACCTGCAAGTAGACAGCCAAATAGACTCGGGTCTGTGTCAGGTCAGTGCCACGTAGGCACTGGTTGGTGCCAAGTAGACACGGGTCAGCACCAAGTTAGTGGGACTTGAAACAGGTACAGTCATTGTTCAATAAGCCCATACAAACGCCGATTCATCCAAATAAAGTTTACAATTTTAAAGCTTAATTGTGGTTTTGTAATAAATATATCCACATATCCTGATAAAAATACAGTAACATACATAATTCCTTCAGGATTAGATATACAATTAGTAATTCAAGTACACTTTAGGTGCAGTTACTTATAAGGTACACGTTTTCACTTACCTTGAGTAGAGACGGCTGTCCAGGTTGACGTCTCTTTAAAGATTTGTCACTTGGCACTGTCGGAGCCGTGGTCACATTCATCAGGTAGAACAGGTAACCAAGTAGGTCCTGTCAACAAAGACCACATTCATCAGGTAGAACAGGTGGCCAAGAATGTCCTGTTAACACAGGCCACATTCATCAAGTAAAACAGGTAGCCCAGTAGGTCCTGTTAACACAGACGACATTCATCAGGTAGAACAGGTAGCCCAGTAGGTCCTGTTAACACAGACGACATTCATCAGGTAGAACAGGTAGCCAAGTAGGTCCTGTCAACAAAGACCACATTCTTCAGGTAGAATAAGTAGCCCAGTAGGTCCTGTTAACACAGACCACATTCATCAGGTAGCTCAGTAGGTCCTGTTAACACAGACGACATTCATCAGGTAGAACAGGTAGCCCAGTAGGTCCTGTTAACACAGACCACATTCATCAAGTAGAACAGGTAGCCCAGTAGGTCCTGTCAACACAGACCACATTCATCAGGTAGAACAGGTAGCCCAGTAGGTCCTGTTAACACAGACCACATTCATCAGGTAGAACAGGTAGCCCAGTAGGTCCTGTCAACAAAGACCACATTCATCAGGTAGAACAGGTAGCCCAGTAGGTCCTGTCAACAAAGACCACATTCATCAGGTAGAACAAGTAGCCCAGTAGGTCCTGTTAACACAGACCACATTCATCAGGTAGAACAGGTAGCCCAGTAGGTCCTGTTAACACAGACCACATTCATCAAGTAGAACAGGTAGCCCAGTAGGTCCTGTTAACACAGACCACATTCACCAAGTAGAACAGGTAGCCCAGTAGGTCCTGTTAATACAGGTAGCCCAGTAGGTCCTGTTAACACAGACCACGGTCATCAGGTAGAACAGGTAGCCCAGTAGGTCCTGTTAACACAGACCACATTCATCAAGTAGAACAGGTAGCCCAGTAGGTCCTGTCAACACAGACCACATTCACCAAGTAGAACAGGTAGCCCAGTAGGTCCTGTTAATACAGGTAGCCCAGTAGGTCCTGTTAACACAGACCACGGTCATCAGGTAGAACAGGTAGCCCAGTAGGTCCTGTTAACACAGACCACGGTCATCAGGTAGAACAGGTAGCCCAGTAGGTCCTGTTAACACAGACCACGGTCATCAGGTAGAACATGTAGCCCAGTAGGTCCTGTTAACATTCCAACCATGTGATGATGTCAAGGAGCACTTGGATCAGTCCTAAATACATTTTAACTATATTTTCTAGAAGGACGCATGAAGTCTAGGAACCTTTTCAGGGAACATTTTACTAGAAAAAGGTAGGTGCTTATATATCAAAATATCCAGTCTTTAGGACTACACAAAACTTTTTATATGCATGGCAGAACTGTTCGTTCGAACTGCTGAACACCATCTCAACCTCTCTGGTAAGCATTCAGCCTTGCTGCAATAACTGCACAATGGCTAGATGGATACATATATCCACCATTGTCTACAGCCAGCTTCTCATTTATACAAACGAGTGAACTGAGGCAATGTGAAGTGAACAAAATTCCCAGATTCATAACCAGGTTGTCTCAATCGCGTCTGATGTTCCATCGACAGCGTCCCACAAATGGATAAGTCCACAACTGGATAAGTAGAATACGAATAATGTCTGAGCACATGATCCCCATGAGTTATCAACAAGGAGGGAAC
This sequence comes from Paraescarpia echinospica, assembly GCA_020002185.1. Classification (NCBI taxonomy): domain Eukaryota; kingdom Metazoa; phylum Annelida; class Polychaeta; order Sabellida; family Siboglinidae; genus Paraescarpia; species Paraescarpia echinospica. The sequence goes on along the minus strand of CM034535.1, from coordinate 15,241,141 downwards.
AATTTGAGACTTACCAGGATGATGTGGAAGTCGACTGTTCGTAGCGTCTCTATTAGGAAGATGTCGTTGCTAGGATATGTCAACAAATGGTTTCTGGTTACATCATTCAGGAAAATGTGTACCGACAGGTAAACTCTATTTGACATAATTATTTCATGTAGTGTATGCACCAACAGAAACTGAATGCTCCAGAGAAGAAAGACAGAAGTAAACAACCAATCACGACTAAACGTGCATCAAAATTACATCAATTACATTTGATCTGCTTATCTTGTTTCAGCTACATCTGAATCCGCTACAATACGCTAACGTATTTGTACAAATGTTTCGTTTAGTTTTGATGAATGCCTCGGACAAAAATTTACATATTATTTCTGACTTGGTCAGATAAAAATCTGTCAACAAAAGTCCACCCTACAGTGAAACATATGGCATATCACACTTTCACAAGTTGCCTGATCTATCCATCAATTCTTTCAACGATTTTAACAAGTTAGCCATCAATGCACTACATTACATTAAGAGTGGATTAAATTAGGAGGTAGATATATGGTAGATATATTATGTAATATTCTAACAGTGGTCATATTTTTTTCATAAGCAACCAGCAAAGTATCTGCACATATTTCACAATTGGACCTTGTACAAATACTTGTAGCTGAGTGCACGAGACACCAGAGTAACAGTAAGGATTTTATTTAACTTTGTAATATAGTTTTCTGTGAGAAGATCGTCAGTGTCTATTGTGTAGAAAGGATACATGACGGTGGCCTTGTCATGACCAAAAGGACACTTGAGTGCGTCTGTTGTTGACAGACCTGAGGATCCGTTGACGTCAACGCTGTCCTCAAACTCTATGGAGAACTTGTTGTCATCCGTGCTATGGGACAGACATAGATGGAGTCACCAGTAACACAGAGTGCGGCTTTGTGCAGACACACACTTTGTTCTTTATACTGCCCAAATGGATGTTGCATCAATATATTAGGCACTGTTTTAACTTTAGTAGTTTACATTATAAATGACAAAACTATCAAAAATATTCTTATTATAATACAGAATTTAAGGAATGTCATATTCGGAAATAAAGTTATTAATTAAAACATGTTAGTCTGCAAAGGTCTATCATGACAAACTATGAGAAAACAAGAAACATAGTCTTGAAAGTGAACACATTGTACACTCAATTAGACCAGTGATAAGATATATTGTGAAATGTTTTAGTGACAATATTTATCAGACAAAAAAGACTGGAAAGACAGTCATCTGACAAAATATGACCAAAATTTAACTTATATTCAGTAACAGTTTTGCTCCCTACACTGGTAAACAGAAGATGGTGGAGGAAGATGAACAGTAAGACAGAGAGAGAAGATGTGAAGAGAGATCTTGACAGGGCAGGGACGGACAGTTCAAAGTGGAAGAATATTTTTAGAAAACAGAGACAGAAAATTACAGAAGATTCGACTAGTGAAGTATTGTCGAAGGGGCAGAAGAGACGAAGTAATGTGGTCCTCCCAGCAAGGGACCATGGAGGAAGAACAGTACTGAGGAACCTTACTATTAAGGTCACCTTGGAACTGGGCCAAAGTGACCTGAATAGAGAGGTGATCTTATTACCTGGACCGAGTTCCTACATTTTACAATTATTATTTGGCACTGTTCAGGGTGACCTTAATTGCAAGGTGGCTGTATTACTGAGGTGTCCATAAAGTGAGGTTTACCTGACGTAGAAGGAGAGACACTGAACGAGGCAGGACTCGGGGATGTCATGGATGTGTAGGAGACAGCGATGGAGGAGGACGACATCTCGGTGACATACCAGGGCCGGGAACAGACTGATGCACATACTGCAACAACAAGAAACAGACTGTCGTACACACTGCAACGACAGGGAACAGACTGACGCACATACTGCAATGACAGGGAACAGACTGATGCACATACTGCAATGACAAGGAACAGACTGACGCACACACTGCAACGACAGGGAACAGATTGACGCACATACTGCAATGACAGGGAACAGACTGACGCACATACTGCAATGACAGGGAACAGACTGACGCACATACTGCAACGACAGGGAACAGACTGATGCACATACTGCAATGACAAGGAACAGATTGACGCACACACTGCAACGACAGGAAACAGACTGACACACATACTGCAACGACAGGGAACAGACTGACACACATACTGCAATGACAGGGAACAGACTGACGCAAATACTGCAATGACAGGGAACAGACTGACGCACACACTGCAACGACAGGGAACAGACTGACGCACATACTGCAACGACAGGGAACAGACTGACGCACATACTGCAACGACAGGGAACAGACTGACGCACACACTGCAACGACAGGGAACAGACTGACGCACATGCTGCAACGACAGGGAACAGACTGACGAACACACTGCAATGACAGGGAACAGACTGATGCACATACTGCAATGACAGGGAAAAGACTGACGCACATACTGCAATGACAGGGAACAGACTGACGCACATACTGCAACGACAGGGAACAGACCGACGCACACACTGCAACGACAGGGAACAGACTGACGCACATGCTGCAACGACAGGGAACAGACTGACGCACACACTGCAATGACAGGGAACAGACTGACGCACATACTGCAACGACAGGGAACAGACTGACGCACATACTGCAACGACAGGGAACAGACTGACGCACACACTGCAAGGACAGGGAATAGACTGACACACACACACTGCAGCGACAGGGAACAGACTGACGCACATACTGCAATGACAGGGAACAGACTGATGCACACACTGCAATGACAGGGAACAGACTGACACACGTACTGCAACAACAGGGAACAGACTGACGCACACACTGCAATGACAGGGAACAGACTGACGCACACACTGCAATGACAGGGAACAGACTGACGCACACACTGCAACGACAGGGAACAGACTGACGCACACACTGCAATGACAGGGAACAGACTGACGCACATACTGCAATGACAGGGAACAGACTGACGCACACACTACAATGACAGGGAACAGACTGACGCACATACTGCAATGACAGGGAACAGACTGATGCACACACTGCAACGACAGGAAACAGACTGACGCACATACTGCAACGACAGGGAAAAGACTGACGCACATACTGCAACGACAGGAAACAGACTGGCACACATACTGCAACAACAGGGAACATGTTGATGCACATACTGTAATAATAGCGAACAGACTGATGCACATACTGCAACGACAGGGAACAGACTAATGCACACACTGCATCAACAGGGAATAGACTGACGCACATACTGCAACGACAGAGAACAGACTGACGCACATACTGCAACGACAGGGAAACAGACTGACACACATGCTGCAATGACAGGGAACAGACTGACGCACATACTACAATGACAGGGAACAGACTGACACTGTGACACACATGCTGCAACGACAGGGAAACAGACTGACGCACATACTGCAACGACAGGGAACAGACTGACGCACACACTGCAACGACAGGGAACAGACTGACGCACATACTGCAATGACAGGGAACAGACTGATGCACACACTGCAATGACAGGGAACAGACTGAGGCACACACTGCAATGACAGGGAACAGAGTTCAACAGACTGACACATATACTGCAAGGGTGGAGCATGGCGTCTATTCCATTCTTCACACGGTGTATTTAATCCAGTAACATTAGGCTATACACCTGTCAAGTGCGTGATCCCCCACTTCCATGATTTCTTTCTGGGGGTAACAATACAATTCTAATCACTTTGCAGCTAAAACAGATATGCAGTGTGGGACATGCTTTTATACGTTCTAAAACTGCTATTAGCGTCAATTTGCATTAAGTAACATATTTCACTTGCTAAGTAGTGCTGCTATAGTAATATCAATATTATATTCCCCATGATACAAGCTGACGACCAAACCCCTATATGTAATGCTTAAAGACTAAGCGAAATTAACTTTTTTTATTCCCAATCTGAATGAAATATACTCAAAGAATAGTGTCCTTATATTTAATAATTTTTTAACCCCCTCCGTCACCCTGTTCAAGGCCCATTTTGGTCGCACTTTTCTGTACATTTTCTGCAGTTTGTTGCAACACCTAGCAGCTCTGATGACGTCACCACAGGCATTTCCGCTGAGCACGCCCTATTCTTTAACATGGTAAACGGTGGTACGGCTTATTGTTTCAGGTTGTACGTGAAATTGCAACAACGGAATGTAGCATTTTTTATATCACCGTAAAAATAATAATCTTACCTAAAACTATGTCGCTGGATGTACCCATGAATTTTCTGTACTTTTCGAGTTATTGCCATTTGAACAGCATGAATGCTTTTAATTTAACGCGTTGTTTGTTCGCTATGTGGTGTTGACTCTGCTGGCTGATCCAAACATTATACATGTCGGACAGTAGAGACGAATCTAGTCATGCTGGTTCTCATGGCATCAACGAATTTGATGATTATGAAGAGGTTTATAAAGGTCCGCAACCGTATCTGCATGAACCAGACGTTGATATCGTCAGAGACGAAAGAGATATGCCGGATCAACATGGCATCGGCAATGACGATGCGGTGCCCGACGCGTCGCAGTGCCAGTGGTAATTCTTTTTGTTTACATAGAATGATGATTGATTACAGTGATGTGAATTGTCCCTGGTGTGAAAAATGCTCGTGTGTGATATAAACCATTTAGAATCTAATTTGTGCTAAACTATTGTTATAAATTTAAAAGTTGCTTGAGTCAAGTGCTTACAATAAAAAACCCGGCAAAACTGCCTTACCATAAAATGTGCAAACACCAATACCGGCATCAGTCGCATAATGTCTACTCAGTTATGACCGGAAACTTCAAGCCATGACAAAAAACCGTATCATTGAAATCTCACGTTCTCAACCCTCTTAACCTATTTTAATACTCTACCTGATGTCGCACTGATTCACATCACACATTGTGGGCGTAGAGCTAGTTACACAGCGCAGATAAGATGCACGGTTTTTGACTGGGTGTCTTTTACAAGATTTGGTCTGTCTATTTTCGTAAGTACTTCACTGAAAACAACTTTTCTAAAAGTCTGTTGGCACAAATTTAACGAAATATGTGTTAGTGATTTAGCACATAGATATCGTACTGAAATTTTTGTTGAGGTTTTTGTAAAAACGGCATAAAACATTAGGACGAAGGTTTTTGCCCTGACCAGTATACGGCAATAATGCAATGCCCTTTGCGTACGGCGAATATTTACGGATGTAACAGAGTCTATATTATATATATGACTAACCGATGTGGAATGATGGAATACTAATCGAAAAGGATTAGTAAAAACATAAGTAGGTTAAAAAGTAAATTGCACACAGCGAGTAGATTCGCACCAGTGTGAGAAATCAGCAGCGCCTCATAGCGATCAAAGCAGATAACACAGTGCAGATAATACTATGCATTTGCGCTATTCAAACGACAGTAACTAAAAAATGGGCCAAGTGGCCTTGAAGTCCTTTGGATTAATACGTCTATATGTGACCCTGGCTGACCAAATGAGTGATGTCGGAAAAATTGTAACATTGTTTTCTTACATTCTTGTAAAGGTTGGGTAGGGTGCTTTACACGGTTTCAAAAATTATGACTGCTACAAAAATTGGCGAAGTTATAGAGCATTGAACATGGTAGGGGTCAAAAAGTGAAAATGAAGAAAACGGCTGCTGAAGTTTTACATTATATGTGCAAATGGATTGCATGGAAATATTACATGCATGACATTAAAATGTGGCACACAGTATGTATGTTATGTTCCAATGATACACTGGAAGTACAAATGTGCTGATACAAAAACATAAAGTTATGCCAGATTATGTCTTTATGTATAAAACTAAGAGGACAGATTGATAATGTTATAAATAAATACTTAAAAACAGCCCCACAGAATTAATTATAGTTATTGTTAAGATGTTTAACCTAGTTCTGTTATCTGACATTGTGCCAACAGATTGGTGTATTGGGATCATTAAGCCTATATATACAAACATAGCAGCAGACTTTGGGACAGTGTGACTGCTGCCTGGCTAAATGGATGCAATGGTGCTTTGAAGTTAGTTCTTCTGCCAACTATCCTTTTCACACAAGCCTATAGGTTTAGTGGCTGCCAGCACACTACTGAGCCTAAACTACCATGCAGGTGTAAAAAACGTCCTGATGTATTTGAACTGTCCATCAAGCAGTAGCAGAACAGTTTTATAATAATCCACAAGTTAAGTGGCAGTGATCTTCCTTTTATCATTCATGTGATGTTTATGGTGAGCATGGCGGACAAATGGTTATCATACGTAGACAGGTACAGAAAGAAACTAACTTTTTCTATAAAAAGAACATGTTTGCCTATCGATGGCATGTATTTCCTATTGTTGCCGTTTCTGCTGGGCAGAAACAGTTTCTGCCCGGCATAAATCAAACAACCTTGTAGGTAATTATTAATCAAATGTTTTTTTGGTGAATCATAGTTACAGATCATTAAGGGTTATGATGGAAGTTAAATGGTTACATGTTTACTGTTCACTTATTGCATTTAGAGGAATAATTATAATAGAAAATAAAATGTTGTGGCACATATTTTTAAATACATGCATCGATGAGAAACCGGGAATTACTTTTCTGTGGCCTAGGAATAACTAATTTCACAAACTTCCTGCTTATATCAAACAACTGCATAAAAATAGATATCCATGCAAGACACAGACTCCGCATGTGACAGATGTTTTGGAAAGGGGAATAGTGTTCTGTTTCTGGCACAATACACAAAAACTATTGTTAGGGGATAGTCTCAAGGGCCCTTCTCAAAACCACATCACTAGATAGTGTAAACATTTTGCATTTTGGGGGGCTGTGTCAGCCTTCTTCTCATGCGATGTAGAGTTACAAGGAGAAAACTCGTCTCCTTTGTTATTTGCTATTTACCTGAATGATTTTGAACACTGTTAGACATAATTATAAGGGACTTGACATGGCAGCTGGTGAAATTTACAACAACCTTAGTGATGATGATGTAGACATTTTCTTGCAAATGTATGTTCTACTATATGCTGATGATACTAGAATGATTCAATCAAATACAGATTTCTTGTGTATAGTGGAACTATGTCAACTCTTCTAATGGTTGACATTTGGTTGTTTCAGGATGACCCCTTAGAATGTAGGCACAACTGTCCAGGGGTCTAGTGGGCCCTGTCTATTGACACAAGCCTCTGCCAGTGACCAATTACAGATCAGTCACACCCATCAGGCAACCACAGTGAGGTGTGACAGATGTTGTAGGAAAAGGGATTAGTTGAACAAAAGAACTGTAAGCATGATAGATCTGCTGGTGCAGCAGACAATTTAGTTATCAAATTTAGCATTTTAGGGGACCTTTCGTGCCCTTAGACTGATTTAATCAAATACAGATTTCTTGTGTACAGTTGCGCTGCCACATGAAATGTCTGTGCAAAATTAGAGAAAAAGTTGAACAGTTTTTGAAAAAATAGGCAAAAGGTTACATTTTTACCAGTTTTGGGGTCCTTGGAGGCCCTAGGGAGCCCGCAGAATGATTCAATCAAATACAGATTTATTGTGCATAGTGGCAGTGCCCTAAGATATGTTTATACAAAATTAGAGAAAAAGTTGCTGAATGGTTTCTGAGATACGGCAGCTAACGGCGGACGGCAGACGCAGAGTGATGGCAATAGTCCCTTGGACCTTCGGCCAAAGGACTAAAAAGTAAAGACAATTCATGGGTACATACAACAAAGTTTTAGGTAAGATTATTATCTTTAAGGTGATATAAAAAATATGACATGCTGTGGTTGCAATTTCATGTACAACGTGAAACACCTACCACACCGCCGTTTCCCATGTTAAAGAATAGGGCGTGCTCAGCGGCATTGCCTGCGGTGACACACAAATGACGATGTTTGACCGGGCTTAGTGTTCACAATGAATAGTCTTCATTTTTGGCACATTACTTGACAAGACCATTAGGTTTATGTATACAAAGTTTAAAAAAACAATTTATTTCACTTAGGCTTTACATATTATGGAATTTTGCCAACTCCAGCGACCACCATAAGGAAGGTTTACTCCTCGTGCATACCTATGACCCTCCAAAATTGGAAAGTGACATCCTACTACATCATAATTGTTGTGGAAACGACACACCATAATGCACATTGCCCTGGGGTCAAGGGGTACATTGAATGACTACTTTTATTTCCGGTAACAAAAACACAGACAAGTACATATAAATATGTACTAAAACAAAGTTAAAAAAAATGTAAAATTGCAATTGACAGACGTATTACTCATGCGGATTAAATGCTTTAACCAATATTGTTTTGTATTGCCAAAAATATCAGTTGTCTAACGCACCTTCCAGTCAAATGTTTGTTTGTGATCAGTTTAAGGAGTTCCTCTCTTGGCCAGAACTTTTTCTCGTTGACACACCGTTTCACGAGTGACTCCACCAGGTCCAGGTGGCACCACACATCTTCATTATGCGCAGCTACGCACGACAGGAACTTGGCAAATGTGTCCTTGAATTTCTTCTCTGTGGGAGTCTGTCAGGAACGACAAGAATAGTTCATTTCTAATGTTTTAACTGATTATTTTCAGCACAAAAACTCCACAGACACTGGTTTAGGTGAGAAATACTGTGTTACCGGTTTGACAGAACTACGAGAGGAATGACTGTAAATGCAACTGATCAGAAAACAAGACTGCTGTCATAATGTAAGTGCACATGGTGCATTAGCCAATGGCTAATACTTTGGCTAATGCACCACGTGCACTATTAATTAAGACTGTCCTATGAACTTACCATGGCAGGTGATACGAGATCGTTCAACAAAGATCCAAGTTTTGATGTCTGTGATTTCTGCGATGCAGTAAACAAGAATAAGCTGTGTGAAAATACAGCAATAGATGACCACAATCGCTTGTGCCAATAAAACAATTTCAATCGGTATAACGAATTGCCGTGAATCTGCTGAATACTTGTAGCATAACGTGGTGGAGATATATCATTGTAAAGGGTTGTTGAGTAATCTACAAGTACACAATCACACAAGGACACTGAATATATGTAAAAATATCACATTAGTAGCTGCAATCGGCTTCTGTGATGCACGCATATGTAATATGTATATAATTAATAAAAACATGGGTTTGAAATTTGACCTGATGTAGACAAACTAAACCAGTGTGACAGACTACCGTGTAGATTACCTCTGATGTAACTGATGTCTGACCAAACTTGCCCAGTGCTGCTCCAATGGTGGACGGAGACAATGTGAAAGGGTATATACACAGCCGCCTGCCACACACAGTGAACAGACGGCCATGGTGGCTGTACAGCTACAAGTAGATAATGTCGCGTAAGACTTGCAGTGTCCATTAGAAATATGGCTCATTTTAGATACAAGAATAAAACCCTATTTGTAGTAGATTTTCATAACTATCACAGATAGAAAGCACATTTTAGAATATTACCTAAACATAGAAGTCATATTTGAACATTTAATTAGATAAGGCATATTCTTTACAGTTGTAGATATAAACTTCATGATTAGAAAGGTAATATCATGTCTCACACATTCAGTGATATCTAGAAATAAAAGATGGTGAAAAAATTACAAGGAAGATTACTTTACCAAAGTTTCTCTGGCGTTTCCTAATTTCCTAATAATACAAACACCAACTCTGCCACATACTTGTGTTTTGGAGTTAACCGGCTCCACAAATGGCTGCCAAGATATGAGCAGACTAAAGCGAACGTCCCAGACACCAACGCCAGCTGTAACACAGTCAATGCCCCACTATTGTAAGGGTGTATGGAGGGTTACATACTGGACATGTTATTTTCCCCTCAAGAAGCTTCACCAGTGACCGATGTCATAATGTCACTAGGGGCATGTCACATGACCAAGATCCCCAACAAAGGCCGAGAGAGAGCCAACCGAGAAGTATTTGGAGAACAACAAACAAAGTTTTTTGAAGACTTAAATAACACATCAAATGTAACAATCCAAGAGACTCACTGTGATGGTCCATCGGTTTAAGGACTTCAAACAAAGTCTTTAAATATTCTCAAGTGTGATATTCAACTTCTAAGGTTGTAACAAAATGTATATTTACCCTGGTGTGAGTCGTTCAGGATGCCAGCGACTGCGATCTGTGTGTCGTCAAGTGCCAGGATGCTTGCTGTGTCACTGATTCGTGAAATATTGCCCAGCTCTTCTGTCCCTGTTAAACAACTTCGCAGCAATTCACCACCAGGCCCTGAGAGAAGAAGTATTGTACTGTCACTGAGATCTGTATACTACTGCAGAGATACTACTGCAGCGATACTACTGCAGAGATACTATTTCATTCCATATGAACAATCTAACTCCGATATTGAGTGTGACATAACAAGACATTTGTATAAATTTATTATTTAGTTCTAGTAAATCATTCAACAAACTATTCATTTAATTTTCAGAATATTTTTGATGTGCTCAGTGTCAAACGTGTAGAAATTTAATGTTTGAAAATATTGCAGGGACAGAAGCATTTATACTGAACAAATCCTCCAGATATTCCTCCGAGTTCACGACTTAGTACTCATGCAAATTGTTCAAGAAATACACAAGACGATGACAGAGTGACAATAAGCACAAGACCACTGTAGACTCACAGAGAATGAGCAGGTACAACTGAGAGGCCTGGTACTGCAGGGCAAAGTCAACGGGTTCCTCGTTCTTCACATCTACAGCAACATAGCATTTCAGTTGACTATTTTGTACCATCTCACAAATTACTGTGTGTCAGCAACCTGGCATGTTTTACTTCAATTACTTAAACCAAAACATTCAAGAAGAACATCAATCTAATTTATGTGAGGTTAAAAACCATTTATGAAACATTAGCATCCATATGTAAAAATATTAGCACATATTCTGATATGATAAAAATATATATTTTTGTGTAAAATATCATTATATAATTGCCACAAAAAATCCTTATGTAAAATTTTTTGTATACGATAATGAATAATATTCTCTTCCATGGATTATTTCATGAGATTAGAATCAGAATTAGAAGATTAGCATATATAATTGAAAACTAGTATATATATATACACACACTGGGTAGCATTCACCAAGCTTGTTTACACTTACTGTCACTGATCTACCAGTTCAACACCTATGTATATACTTACTGTCATTGATCTACCAGTTCAACACCTGTGTTTACACTTACTGTCATTGATCTACCAGTTCAACACCTATGTTTACACTTACTGTCACTGATCTACCAGTTCAACACCTGTGTTTACACTTACTGTCATTGATCTACCAGTTCAACACCTATGTTTACACTTACAGTCACTGATCTACCAGTTCAACACCTGTGTTTACACTTACTGTCACTGATCTACCAGTTCAACACCTGTTTACACTTACAGTCACTGATCTACCAGTTCAACACCTGTGTTTACACTTACTGTCACTGATCTACCAGTTCAACACCTATGTTTACACTTACAGTCACTGATCTACCAGTTCAACACCTGTGTTTACACTTACTGTCATTGATCTACCAGTTCAACACCTATGTTTACACTTACAGTCACTGATCTACCAGTTCAACACCTGTGTTTACACTTACTGTCACTGATCTACCAGTTCAACACCTATGTTTACACTTACTGTCACTGATCTACCAGTTCAACACCTATGTTTACACTTACAGTCACTGATCTACCAGTTCAACACCTATGTTTATACTTACTGTCACTGATCTACCAGTTCAACACCTATGTTTACACTTACTGTCACTGCTCTACCAGTTCAACACCTATGTTTACACTTACAGTCACTGATCTACCAGTTCAACACCTATGTATACACTTACTGTCACTGATCTACCAGTTCAACACCTATGTTTATACTTACTGTCACTGATCTACCAGTTCAACACCTATGTTTATACTTACTGTCACTGATCTACCAGTTCAACACCTATGTTTATACCTACTGTCACTGATCTACCAGTTCAACACCTATGTTTACACTTACTGTCACTGATCTACCAGTTCAACACCTATGTACACTTACTGTCACTGATCTACCAGTTCAACACCTATGACACTATCAGTTCAACACCTATGTTTACACTTACTGTCACTGATCTACCAGTTCAACACCTATGTTTACACTTACAGTCACTGATCTACCAGTTCACACTTACTGTCACTGATCTACCAGTTCAACACCTATGTTTACACTTACAGTCACTGATCTACCAGTTCAACACCTATGTATACACTTACTGTCACTGATCTACCAGTTCAACACCTATGTTTATACTTACTGTCACTGATCTACCAGTTCAACACCTATGTTTATACTTACTGTCACTGATCTACCAGTTCAACACCTATGTTTATACCTACTGTCACTGATCTACCAGTTCAACACCTATGTTTACACTTACTGTCACTGATCTACCAGTTCAACACCTATGTATACACTTACTGTCACTGATCTACCAGTTCAACACCTATGTTTACACTTACTGTCACTGATCTACCAGTTCAACACCTATGTTTACACTTACAGTCACTGATCTACCAGTTCAACACCTATGTATACACTTACTGTCACTGATCTACCAGTTCAACACCTATGTTTACACTTACTGTCACTGATCTACCAGTTCAACACTTATGTATACACTTACTGTCACTGATCTCCCAGTTCAACACCTCTGAGTTGTCCAAGTCTGCCTCGAGTTGATAGGCTCGGATCTTCAGCAATGATTTATTTATCTGAAATTTATACCAAAAATCAAGTTGTATGTGTAAACAATACGGGCCAGGTTGTGGACCAGTATTTAGCCAGAGAGGATTTGCATGGATGTTTCTATGAAAGACGTAGATTACTCTTGGAAGCAACACATGTTAACATTTATATCCATATTTTTATATGCAAAAATTATCTGAAATAAAATTGGGACAGTTTGGAAATTGTTCAATAGGTGACAACAACTTAAGGGTCAAATTAACTCTCAAAACATCTGCTACAAACGATGTCTAAGATGCACATTTAGCTGATGTTATTGATAAGTCTCTCTTTCAAACACTTATTGCTTAAATTATTTGACTTATTATCCTTGAATGGATTGATGATAGTTTCTCAGTTATTAATATTACACATAAGTACCTCTCAAGATTCAGATTGCATACTTAAGTTTCTTGAGAGGTAAGTAATAAGTGTGCAGCAATATCTACAGGTGTATTATGGTCTTCACAATATAAATAATAAACTTGACACAAGACATGTTTGCAATGATACAATGCAGACATTAAACTTACACTGCTTCTGATGACAAAGACGAGATAGGCCATCTCTTTGAGACAGTGAAAGCCACACCACGCAACACTGTCTGTGTCACATGTAATGGGTGTCCCCTGAAAGTCTGATGGCTTGTCACTCCAGCAGAAGGTGCCATCTTCATAGGTGATCACATCACGCCCTGACGGACAGCTGACTAGACGATGTACAGCCTTGCCTAACTAGCAACATATGGACACAGGTCAAACAGATGGACACGGGTCAAACACAAGACACGGACATATGTCAAACAGTAGGTCAATGATGTTTGGACACTAAACAATTACATTTACATACAACACCAATGGCCACAGACACCATAAGCAAGATACCTACACTACAGGACAATGAAACTTGCTACTGTTTATTATAATTTTGGTGTGTTCAAAAATATTAACACTGTGAAAGAAATATCATAAACTATAATGTCTAGTTGCAATTATGCAAATTCTAACAAATTAGAAACAAACAACAATCACGGTAAACATGACTATAGACCAAAATTGGTTAACATCTTATTACCGTTTTACTTTCATTCTAATAATTTATGGTTTATGATATTGACATAAACACAGCTGCATGCGCCGAGCCTCCATAATGTACTGGTGCTGCTGCTACTAGGTAAGCTGTAATGTGACAGTACGACATTAAATTAGCCTCAATGAAGCTGCAGCATGGGAACTTACTCGGATCTTCTTGGTCTTGTCTATCACCAAGTCACCTTTGTTCCAACTCACCAATGTCTGCAATGCAAATATTAACTTACACACCTTGACACTGGACTGTTACTGAATGCAGAGGAAACAACAAACATGACTGCTGTTTTTAAGTAACATTGGTATCCAATATGATGTTTTTCTATCTCTTCAAATGCAGGAATCTTCCTGTAATCTACAAACCCCTTACTCAGGTTAAACAAATTATTATTTTTATTACAATTTATTGTCTTCTCATATAAATATGTTGTTAGTGAAAAGTTTTACCAAAATGTCTGAACAAAAAGGTTGTTTTTTTAAATATCAAAACAACATTTCACTAACATGTTGATGACACTTCAGAATTGTATTCATTTTGTAACAAATTAATGTATTTTCAGGAGGATCTAACAAATTACACAAAATCACAAGTTGAAAATATACATTTGCAGTAGTGACCAAAAATTACAGGTATTAATATTGTTCCCATCTAGGCGTCTTACTGCACCTTCTCACTGATGACAGTGGCATACTGTCCAGTAGTGGGACAGAAGATGGCTGGACATGACAATTGCTGACCACCCTTCGTTGTCCAGTCCTTCACCGGCTTCTGGTCATTCACCTGAAAGTGACCATGCCATATTGACAAATTGCAACATCGACGATATCTTGACTTATTTTTGCAGTTCCTGAGTTGGAATTATTAGTATTATGGGATATATGAACCTGCGACCTAAACGTTATCGTTTGCAATTCTGTTTTATTTTTTGTGTGACTTGTGTCAATATATTTGGAGTTAAAAGTTATTTTGAATGCTTCATATAAACTGAAAAAATGTTGCTCTTATTTGTCATTTGAGCATGATCTTCCCCTAAAGTTAAACCTAGTCAATTTCACAGGTTACCCAGATTCAGGGCAATCAAGGTAACCATTCGTGAAAACAACAGAACAGGGTAATACCCAGAACAGATGTCCCCAGGAGAGACAAACGGTGGCGTCTCGTTTAGGAGTCTGTGTAATTTAGGTTAACCACGGACCGAATCCGTCGTGGGCCAAAACAGCAGACACCGATCTCTTCCCGTATTATCGCCACCAGCCGTCGTGTTACCCTCCGATGTTTGGCTATTTTGTATCAGCTTACTCACATCTAGAACAGTAATGTTTCTGCTTCGACGCGTAATTATCACCAGGTTGGGTTCATTGTGGTGCGTTTCTATTCCTAATAAATCGTTTGCATTTGACAGCATGCACAAAGTGCGTGCTTCCAAAAGCGTGCTCATGTTTTACACTGTCTATGGAAATTGTTTACTACAAGAAATGTCGCATTGTTTTCTCGATTAAATATGTCAGTCACTATCGCATGCCTTAAACATCTTAATATTGTGTTGCAGATAAAATTATGCTAATATAATAAACACATATATAGTATCATGTGCAACATGTTACACAGAATAACAATAAGATAAAGATGTTCATATTTTATACGGCTATATATATTTCTACTTGTACACAAATCATTACATTAGTGACTTCTGGTGGATAATATCTAAACTACGTTATTTTGAATAAATACGGTAGAGGTCGCCATTGTCATACGATTTTGTGATAATAACCGAGCAAACATGCTCACAGTCGAATAAATACCGTCCCAATCTGACTGGCTAGTTGCTGCGTTCCAATCGGAAACGGTCCAAAAAGAAACATTTATCGAAAGAAGCCATCAAAAAAATTAAGTATAAACAAATGATGTGGAAGTCATATAGACGTATTGGAAATGACGTTTATAAAGAAGCACTAAACCAAGCTACAGCTGAAATTCGAAATTCAAAGAGAAGCTATGAACATAAATTAGCTTGTAATATAAAACATGACAGCAAGAGTTTTTATGCGTATGTTCGAAGCAAACAGAAAATTCAGGATCAGGTCGGTCCTCTAGAAGATAGTGCTGGAAATATCACATCAGAAGGATTCTTAATGGCAGAAGACCTGAATGAGTATTTTAGTTCGGACATTAGTTCACTGCCAGTACCAGAGGCTAAGTTCAAGGGGGCAGAATCAGACTATTTAAGACAATTAATTGTAACCCCAGAAATGGTAGCTAAGAAAATTAGGGATATGAAGAATAATAAACCACCAGGAGTGGATGGTATTCCACCCAAACTACTATTGGAAATTGTAGAACAAATTAGCATACCGCTTGCAACAGTTTTCAACTTGTCATTAGAAGAGGGAGTGGTTCCTTTAGAATGGAAAGATGCAAACATTATACCATTATTTAAAAAAAGGTTCGAGAAACAAGTCAAATAATTATAAACCAGTTAGTTTAAAATCGGTGATTTGTAAATTATTAGAAAGACTAATTAAAGATCTCATGGTGGATTTTCTTGTTAAACATAACTTGATAAACCCATCTCAACATGGGTTTCTAAAAGCGAGGTCATGCTTAACAAATATGTTATGTTTTTTGGAAGATACCACTAAGTGGGTAGATGATGGATCACCAGTAGATATCATCTACTTAGATTTTCAAAAAGCTTTCGACAAAGTGCCACATCAAAGATTACTGCTTAAACTAAAGGCCCATGGCATAGGAAATGGTATAATTAACTGGCTAGAAAAATGGCTGATTGACAGAAGACAACGGGTAGTTGTTGATGGGGAGGCTTCAAACTGGAAATCTGTTTTGAGTGGGGTTCCACAGGGATCAGTACTGGGCCCAATATTATTCTTAATATATATAAACGATTTGGACGATGATATAGCTAGCAAGGTGTTGAAATTTGCAAATGATACAAAAGTGTTTTGAAGGATTAAAAGTGATGGAGATAGATAGCATTTACAAGATGATCTTGACAGGTTGATCAAATGGTCTGAAAAGTGGCAAATGTTGTTCAATTTTGGGAAATGTAAATGCCTTCACACAGGACATGGGAACGAATATGTAGAATATACAATGGGGGGAGCTGTACTAAGTACTACCGTAAAAGAAAAAGACTTAGGGCTGACACTTAGTGCTGACATGAAGGTTTCAGAGCAGTGTGGAATTGCAGCTTCAAAAGGAAATCAAATCCTTGGATTGATTAGGCGAAATATAGCATATAAAGAAAAAGAACTAATAATACCGCTGTACAAAACAATAGTCAGGCCTATACAAGCGTGGAGCCCATACCGCAAGAAGGACATAGATATGCTAGAAAGAGTACAGAGGAGAGCGACTAAAATGATACCAAAACTGAGGGATCTTAGTTATGAAAAACGTCTAAAAGAATGTGGTTTAACAACACTAGAGACCAGGAGATTGAGAGGAGATCAGATAGAAGTGTTTACAATATTGAATGGTTATGAAAATATTGATAGAAATATGTTTTTTCAGTTAAGAAACATAGAAAGACTAGAGAACATGAAGTTACATTAGTAAAGGAGCAGTGTAGATTAGACGTAAGAAAGTTCTCATTTTCACAAAGGACTGTGAATGAATGGAACAGATTATCTGATGATTGTGTGGGTGCTAGTAGTGTGAATATGTTTTAAAATAAAATCGACACATACCTCAGAAGGGCTGGATATATGTAGATAAAAGGGTTGGACTCTCGATAAGCCAAAGGGCTTCCTTGTCCACCTGCCATTTAGAGTTAATTCTCTGGATGGCAATCTTGTTAAATCTTGTTAAATCGACTCGAGTTTTGCACAGATACTTTCGTAACCGCTATGTGAGTGAATTTACCAGTAGTGAAGTGGGACTGCCTCTTAACTTTCGAGTTTACCATGTGGTGTTCACCATAAACGCGAGGTGATTGCAGCATGATTCCTTTGGGATGTGGGTCAGAATCGATATAATACCCAAGACTCAAGAGTCGATTTCACGAAGCCTTTGTTCGTAGCCTTACGAACCATCGTATGTTGGAAACATATTTCACAAGACTTAATTTAATTCTATCGGTGAGATTCGACTAATACATATAGGTGTGCTGCTGGTTGTTTATAATTCACTGCTATTAATTAAGTTATTCAGATATATGCCTTGCATAAATAGTTTTTATTGTACCAAGACATTCGTTCATAGAGTTGAATGGACTAAAGAAATAAAATCCCTCAAGTATCGCCTGCACCCATATGTTCTTTGTACCATATGCACTCTCCCACTTGACAGGTTTCCACTTAGCACAACTTTCCATGACCTTCAATCTAAGATACGGGCAGTACATGGATTTATTAGGCAATGTGAACTGATGTTCATCTTGTAAAACTAGTTCACACCGTGGCGCCCTCTGGAGGAGAGTAGTTCACCCAATTATGTCAGGTACGTAGGTACATTTAACAAGATTGCCACCCAGAGAATTAACTGAAGATGGCAGGTGGACAAGGAAGCCTTTTGGCTTATCGAGAGTCCAACACTTTCTATCTACGTGTATCCCACCCGCGTGAGGCAAGTGTCGATTTTATTTTTAAATATTCATATTACGAGCACCCACCACTAGGTAGGTGGACGCCTTCAAGAAAGCATAGTGTGTTAAAAGCATCTATAAAAATGTATTAAATATAGCGAGGCTGAGGGTCACTAAGCCCGTCAACTGCACTCCCATGAGGTTCACCAAAAACTTTCAACAGCACCCACCTTCCCGAAATATCTCTGGATACCCGGGTATAGGCGTTAAACATATACACCTCCAGCCCCAACCCACAATATTACTGGAGCTCAGCCCCCAAGCTCCCCCAGTTCTAACGCCTATGCATAAGTAAACAGCAATTGTTATGTAATTATACACTGCCAATTGGTAGATCAGAGGCCAATGCAATGGTCAAACGAAACGAATGAACATAACTTTAAATGGACGACTGGATCTCGACACCTGGGAGGAGATGCACTTAGGATGCTCCAAAGTTAATGTGTTACCATCTATATAGTCACGTGGTCATGGGTAACTCACTTACGCCCTGCCCCATAACCAGGCGGTCATTGGGGCACCTGACTTGACAGCTACCGCCATTTCTTTTGATTTTCTGACGCCCTCTCGGAGGTGCTGAAGGTTTAGCCAGTTCACTCTTGGATATTGTCTTCCCACCCACCGGCGTATTTATAGGAGGCGAGCGAGGGAGCGGTCGCACCTCCCCCAATCGTGACAGCTGCCCCCCCCCCCCCAACAGTGGAACGGCAGCTGCCAGCTCACCTGTGCGCTGGACTTGGCAGTACTCGCCCGTTACAGCAACGTCGCAGCGTGTTAAAAACAGGACCACAAACTCTTACAGAAATGATACCGTCTCAAAACCACCGACAACATTAGGCCTAACAATAGCGATCCCCCGTTCCATCAACAAACTCGACTTGGATCTCAAAAAGTACATTGGACAGAGATACGACTGTACAGCAGCCATGACCAGCGAAATAAGAAAATACGCAAAGCAGGTTCACTACTTCCACTGTATGATGCACTGTCTGAACCTAAGTGACAGTGACATCCAAGCAATGCACTGTCTGAACCTAAGTGACAGTGACATCCAAGCAATGCACTGTCTGAACCTAAGTGACAGTGACATCCAAGCAATGCACTGTCTGAACCTAAGTGACAGTGACATCCAAGCAATGCACTGTCTGAACCTAAGTGACAGTGACATCCAAGCAATGCACTGTCTGAACCTAAGTGACAGTGACATCCAAGCAATGCACTGTCTGAACCTAAGTGACAGTGACATCCAAGCAATGCACTGTCTGAACCTAAGTGACAGTGACATCCAAGCAATGCACTGTCTGAACCTAAGTGACAGTGACATCCAAGCAATGCATCCGTGCATATCCAGAGAAACCCGTGTCTAAAAAGACACAACTGTAACGCTCTGCACAACACGCTTTCTCGAACGCCACACTGCCATTCTGACCTTCAAAATGTGTTTTGTCTACATCGATGATGGCCTAACGTCAACGAAGGACTGGAATCAACGTTTGACATAATCCACCGCTGCAAGCCTTAGGAAATAATGAACACTCCCGCTTACTACTTACAGATTTACAATAGACGCTCCCCGTAACCGGAAGCCTCCGGGCCGCTATTGACTGTATTCCACCACACCAGTAATAGCTTGTTTGATTATTGTATCATTAGACCGGATTTACTATTAAATACGTGATTAAATGCAAGAGAACTTCGTTCTTCTTTATAATCAAACACTGTTGAGACGGCGCAGATAAGTACGGGACGGCTATTCGATGGAGAAACTGGTAAATAGACAAATTTACTGAATACCGTCGGCAGCCATCAGCAGCCGTCTGCAGCCGCTAGAATCCTTCGGCAGCCGTCGACAGCCGTCGGAAGTCGTCGGAAACCGTCGGAAACTGTTGGCAGCGACAGCAAGCTGCGCAACTATTGATAACATTGAAGCCCTACGGACTCTGCCATTCAACTGTCTAGAGCCAGATAACACTGCAAACATGGTGATTGAGGTTGCGTGTCCATTCCCAGGATGTGACCACGTATCACGGAACGACGACGCTGCAATAGTAGTCGAGCTCCTAAAGATTCATGGGTTGACACACTCGATTCATGCCGCGGCGACACCTGGTGGGAAAATGGAAAAGCTCAAACGCCCTACCGTATCGTTAGCTGGTACGTCAGAAACCTGGGCATACTTTGAAACCAGGTGGGGCGAATATCGAGACGGCACACGCCTCCGGGGAGACGACATCGTTGTTCAGCTATTGGAGTGTTGTGATGACGAACTGAGACGGGACCTCACTCGTTCAAACGGAGGTTCCATGGTCGGAGGCACCGAGGTAAACGTGTTAGCGGCGATGAAGGCACTCGCGGTACGCAGTGAGAACATCATGGTGGCACGGTACGCATTACATGACATGCGCCAGGGACGCGAGGAACAAATTCGATCATTCTACGCCCGAATCAAGGGTCAAGCTGACACCTGTGATTACCGAATCAAGTGCACCAAAGCAGAGTGCGACGAGATGGTCGACTTCGCCGGCGAGTTATTGCGCGACGTACTCGCTCGCGGTATCGTGGACGACGAGATTCAGTTGGATTTGATAAGCGACCAGAACCAAAAGATGAAGATCGAGGAGATGATTAAGTTCGTCGAGGCGCGTGAGTCAGGCAAGCGATCGGCATCGCGCCTGCTGGATACCCCGAATGTGAACGCGGCGAGTAGTACATACCGCCGCAATAAGCAACATGAAGTGCGAACCAGGGGCGCGGCGACAACTAAGCCGATACCTGATCCGAAGCCCGAACATACGTTCGACCCCACGGCATTGTGTTGGTTCTGCGCGGAGAAGGGCCACGGTAAGAACCCGCCGTGGAGCATAAGGAGAAGCCAATGCCCAGCGTACGGCAAGCGATGTGGTAAATGCAAGAACGAGAACCACATAGAACGCGCTTGCCTCGGCAAGGCGTACGCCCGCCGGCCGACTGAGACCGCCGAGACAAGTGACGAACAGTCCGCGGCCTTCGAACTGTGCACGATGGTAAATGGACCGGTTGGCGACGTCAGGGCAATCGCACTAGACCACCATCTGTACGATAACCTTTGTGACAGGTGGCATAAACGCGCATCCGACCCGCAGCCGTACGTCCGGGTCTACGTCGGAGCATTCGAGGAGGATTACCGTGCCCTCGGTTTCGCGCTCAGGAAGCGAGTAAGCGCCGCCGAACTCCCCGCGATGGCAGATACCGGATGCCAGAGCTGCCTAATGGGCATACAAGTGGCCGAGAGGATGGGGCTCAATGCAGACGACCTCATTCCGGTCACCATGACGATGAGAGCGGCGAACGAGGGAGGGATACCTATCCTCGGAGCGATGGTGGTGCGATTCTCGGGTACCGACAGCCGGGCCATAACGCACGAGACACGACAAATCGCCTACATCACCAACACATCAGATCGTATCTTCCTGTCACGGGCCGCGTGCATCGACCTGGGGATGATTAGCGAGACATTCCCTACCATTGGCGAGGTCATTGCATCAGATGACGCAGCCACTCCAACCCCATGCCCATGCACACCGCGCACAGCACCGCCGCCACTCCCCGAGGGCCTACCTATGCCCGCGACCGAGGAGAACCGAGCAGCGATTGAGTCGTGGCTGAAGAGGCGGTACGCGGCGAGCACATTCAACACATGTACCCACCAAACACTGCCCATGATGTCGGGCCCACCCTTGCGACTGATGATAGACAAGGATGCGACACCTGTCGCACGACACAGTCCAATACCGGTGGCCGTGCACTGGCAGGACGAGGTCAAGGCCGGCTTGGACGAGGATGTACGTCTCGGTGTGCTCGAGAAGGTACCAGTCGGCGATCGGGTCACATGGTGCCACCGTATGGTGATTTGTGCCAAAAAGAATGGCACAGGGGTATCGCGCGTCGGGCGACGGCTACACTCGCCGATACGACGAAATTGTCTCGGGGATAGACGACCACACGAAATGCATCGACGACGCCCTGCTCTGGTCGGATAGTATCGCCGACAGCTTCCACCAGGCCGTGCAATGGCTTGACGTGTGCGGTCGGAATGACATAACCCTGAACCCGGGGAAATTCGTCTTTAGCAGCCCCGTCGTGGATTTCGCGGGATTCACCATCACAATGGACAGCGTACTACCCAGCCCGAAATATTCTGATGCAATCCTGAACTTCCCCGTGCCACGTAACATTCACGACATCCGCTCATGGTTCGGTCTCGTGAACCAGGTCTCATACGCCTTCAGCATGGCGGAACGAATGCTACCGTTCCGCGCACTCCTGAAGGCGGGCCAACAATTTCGATGGGACACGGAGCTTCAGGAGATATTCGATGAGTCGAAGGAACACATCGTCCAGGAAATCGAGACCGGCGTCAGGATATTCGACAAGAGCAAGCCGACCTGCATCGCCACCGACTGGTCGAAAACCGGAATCGGCTTCTGGCTACTGCAGAAGCACTGTGGTTGCACGCCGGTGAAACCGTTCTGCTGCAACGGCGGCTGGAAAGTGACCCTGGTCGGTAGCCGATTTACACACGCGGCGGAATCGCGCTACGCCCCGATTGAAGGCGAGGCACTGGCAGTCGCCGACGCACTGGATAAAGCACGCTACTTCGTGCTTGGTTGCGAGGATCTCATCATCGCGGTCGATCACAAGCCACTCTTGAAGATCTTCGGCGATCGCTCCCTGGAGGATATACCGAACTCGCGCCTACGTAATTTGAAAGAGAAAACACTGCGATACCGCTTCCGTGTTACTCACGTGCCGGGTATGAAAAACAAAGCAGCCGACGCAATGTCACGCCGCCCTACGGGGCGCCCGGTGAAGACGGACCTCCCGGACGATCACGCATCACTATCGGATATCCTATGGGGTCACACTCACCCCGACGCACTGCTTTTGGTCAGAACACACGAACCAGACGACGCTAATTCGGAACTACTGACACACCGTGACGCCACCGGGATACTGGGGTCGGTGACATGGGATCGCGTGAGAGAGGCCACCGCGAGCAACCCCGACATGCACTTACTCACTGAACTGATCGAGGACGGCATGCCGAAGACTCGGAGCGAGATGCCATTGTCCATCCGACAGTTTCACCAGTACCGACACGAGCTGTCGACGACCGACGGCGTAGCCATCTATAAGGGGCGCATCATCATCCCACCCGCGCTATGACACGCCGTGCTGGCCGCCCTCCACGCAGCACACCAGGGCGTGTCTATGATGACGGCAAGAGCGGAAACATCGATATTCTGGCCCGGTATGACAGAGGACATCGCCAAGGTCCGCAACGAATGCGAGCACTGCCATCGTATGGCCCCGTCCCAGCCAGCCGCGCCGCCCACTCGGCCCATATTGCCCGTCTACCCGTTCCAGGCGATATGCTCCGACTTCTTCTCGTACAAGGGCGTGCACTACGTAGTAGTTGTCGATCGCTACTCGAATTGGCCCATCATCGCGAAGGCATCGGCGGGCGGGGCTGGCCTGGTTAACATTCTGAGACAGACTTTCGTGACCTACGGGACACCGGAGGAGCTTGCATCGAACGGCGGTCCAGAATACACATCGACCGACACCCGCCAGTTCCTACGCACATGGGGCGTGAATCATAGGCTGTCCTCGGTCGCCTTCCCCCATAGCAATTGCCGCGCGGAGGTCGCTGTTAAGACAATGAAGCGCTTGATAACGGACAACACCGGCGGGAAGAGCGATCTGGACACAGATGCAGTACAGGAGCGGTCTTACAATACCGCAACACGCCAGACCCAGACACTAAGATATCACCAGCAATGTGTGTATTTGGTCGCATGATACGTGACTTCATCCCGGTGATCCCCGGCAAGTATCTCCCCCACGACACCTGGCGCGACACACTACGTGCCCGCGAAGACGCACTCCGCAAAAGGCACATCAAGACGCACGAGTACTGGAGCGAACACACCAGGCGCCTGCCCGCACTGGCAGTGGGTGACTATGTCCGCATCCAGAACCAAACTGGACAACACCCGAACAAATGGGACCGCACCGGCACGGTCGTGGAAGTCAAACAGCATGACCAATACCAGGTCAAAGTCGATGGATCCGGTCGCGTGACGCTCCGCAACCGTCGTTTCCTACGGAAGTTCACACCGATCACTTCCCCGGAACCGCCTCGGCCAATCGATGTAGACCTCGGCACGAGACTTGCCCCGACCCCGCCGCCCCCACGTACGATCCCACCGATGTTGCCATCGCCGCCATCGCCGCCCGACGTGGCCCCCACCACACCTGCTGGCCCGGCTCCGGCCCCAGACGTGACTCACCGCTCACCGTCTCACGGCTCACCATCTCCCGTGGCCCCTACGGCTGTCACTACGCCGTCACACCACCCTACACTGGACATCGCTACCCCGAGCCGCCCGATAATGCCGAGCTCGATACCACCAGCTAGACGTGTCATACCGCTGACGTCACCGTTGCCACCCAAGGCACCTCCAGAATCTGCTGTGAGACGCTCCAACCGTGAACCCAAGGCACCGGGTTGGCACACTGATTACGAGATGAAATGAACTTTCAGTAAGACTTATAGCATTAAAATGTTTAATCACGCCATTCTAAATGTTTTCAGCTTATTACTCAGACACTCTTCGTAAAAGCTTAGAGGGAGATAGGAAATAATGAACACTCCCGCTTACTACTTACAGATTTACAATAGACGCTCCCCGTAACCGGAAGCCACCGGGCCGCGATTGACTGTATTCCACCACACCAGTAACAGCTTGTTTGATTATTGTATCATTAGACCGGATTTACTATTAAATACGTGATTAAATGCAAGAGAACTTCGTTCTTCTTTAAGCCTGAATGCTGCAATTCACCAGTCCGAATTTCTCATTTCGCTTGTCACACTGAAGTGTACATATCGGGAAGGATGCTGTCTATTTCTCGATCGCTGCAGAAAGTCGGTGACGATCTTGTCCGCGCGCTGACGGATGTCTCACATTTTCTCGACGTTTTGAGGAACATCCGCTCAGAATCCAAGTTCCAGGAGCTCTTCATGCAGACAGAGGAACTTTCCAGAAGTGTTGGCGTCGAACTTCGTGCTCCCTGGATGGCGAAGAGATCCATCTACCGTTGCATTTCGATTGGCTCAGACAATGTGGGAGATTATTTCCGTGTAAATATATACTGTCCCTTGTCGACGCGATCACACGTGACCCCGATCTTCCATTCGGAGAACAGCAAAGGTGTGCTTGTAATCTGAGCGTGCTTATTCCGACCATTATGTGCAATTCTAGAGAGAAGGAAGCGTTTGATCAATGACAATCACTGTCCAGCACCATTTTGAAGTATTCCTCGCACCTTCCACATTTGTCTGCTATCATCAATGGCGAATTTGAGCTGTGGCGCATGAATTGGATCAACGCTGATGCATCGAAAGGGCAGAACACCACAATTACGGCACACTGATGTTGGCATCTTCTTCCCAAACATCAGCATCTTGCTCCAGATCACGGCCACTTTGCCGATCTCAACCGCACAAGCCGAACGCCTGTTTTCGAAGGTTGACTACACGCTGGCGCCAATTCGTTCGTCAATGACAGAACTACGAATTGAGACACTATAGTTCTTTTCCCGGCAGAACCAATTAAACCGATGACAAATTTGCTGCCACGACCGCACATCGACTGTCTTTCAACATCTGATTGTATTGGCTGTATTGCAAATAAAGGTAACCTTGATTAATTGAGTAGCTGGTTACATTCTCAAATGGGAGCTGTTTATGCAAATTGGGTTCACATTTTGCCCCCCCCCCAATGAAAAATCAGGATACGCCGCTGTTCCCACCTCTTCCTCTGTCTCCCTTTCTTTCTTCTTCCTGACACGGTATCTTGTAGAATGATAATACAATGTCATATTCCTCCCCGGCTCCGCCTTCATATTTTGCCCTTATGTATACATGTGATAGGTCTTAAAGGTCATATCTTGTGCAAATGTTTTTTCCAGAGAACTATGTAAATATAGGTGTACAAGTGTGTTATTCAATGTTTTTACAAATCCGAAGCCACATGTTTGCCAAAACATTTAAAAAATCGATCTTAAACAGTGACCGGTCACAGTGCAAACCTTGAAATGTCTGTTTTCCGGAAACGCCCAAAGGCGCAGATACGTGACGTCATTCGTAGAACCGGTTGCACGGTCACACGGTCAACGTGGCTAAATGTTATTTCATTATAATTATATTTCAGCTGTTTTATCATTAACATGAATACTTGATGAAGATATGTGTTGTGGGAAACAGTGGACATTCAGGATTTGACTGGAAATTCCGTGGACCTCCAAAAACCCAATTTGTCGGCAGAAAATGGAACATTTTATATATAAAGGACGGGATCCATGCTACGCCTACGGTGAATAACATCACTTGTGGTTCAGATCTGCCGATGGATATATCTTATGAGGTGGAAGATGGGTGTCAAAATACAGTTAGATGTCAATCAATCAATAGTCCTTAAAATGACTCAAAAGAAACGTCAATATGCGAACGAGTACCACGACAACACCGCTGGCCATTTCACCACAACAAACACAACAGCCAGCCGTCAGTGAGTTGCCAGACTCTCTCGACAGGTTCATGCCTCGGCCTGTATACGTTGCATCGCACCGACACCAGGCAATCTAACAACCCACAGAAACAACATTAATATCTCAAATGGCATCATCACTGTCACGAAAATACATTTGATAGTTGTATGCACCGGTCTCGGTAACAGAAGAGACATCGCTCTCAACCCACCGACTCTCATATTATGAGTTGTTTACACGAGGCGGGTCACTCGCGGGGCGGCTGTCAATCAGTCAGGGCGGTCCAAGCTAGCGGCTGTTTTCCACAAGTGACGTCACATAATCTCACGCCGCTGTCACTCGGCAGTTTCTGTAAGACGGCAACTTTAGAGGTTCTTTTGATCTTGAACGCTCTTATGCGATTCATAAACATATTTACAATAGCATCATCTGAAAGTGCATACACCTTTTGTTATTGTGGAACACAGCACATTTTATCCCAGGATATGACCTTTAATTACCATCTAACTGCTGTACACATGGATGGCCACTGAAGTCATCCAGAGTGGTAAACAACTGCTCAGTGAATTCTCTGAGTGGGATATGTTCCGGTGGCGCTGCCACGTGCATACATTATTACATGGTGTGATTCATGTGAAGCACACCAGATTCACATGTATGTGAGCTGCATCGATACACTGCGTCATCCCACTAAGTGGCGCCATGCAGTGGCCAAACATTTACCCACTCACCTGAGGAAGAGCATCGGTAAAAGACGTGTTCGAGCGGTAATTAGTGTTGCTCTACCCTCAACTGTGGGTTGGGTTCAAAACATTGACTGTTTTGCCTGCGATGAGAAGTTGAGAAAGAACTGGCATCAGTGTTGTGTAATGAGTAACCGTCCGTTGAGCGCACGGGGAAGACGATCGGAGAAGGACGGTGCAAGTTCAGATGGCACTTCAAGACACGATGTAAAATCTGGCGAGTTTAACACAAGACCGCGGGTTCCACAAAATGACAAGTCCCCCGTCCCGTCAAGGGGCGGCCGCTGGCAGACGAGTGATCGGGCTGACTTGTCGACCAGCACTCGATTCTCGTTCGGGAAGCTCAAGGAACGAGACGACCCGTCTTTCGCTAGACGGAGAAGCACGGATAAAACAGGAGGAGGATTTGGCGGAAAGGGCGGACGTCGAGTGGATACGTCGGGACACGGTGGGCAGAGGGGGAACGGACAGTCGGACGCCACGGCCAGCACTGTCACTCACGGGGGAGGGAAACTCTTCATTTCTCGTGAATTTGTCACTACTGGCGACATGAAATCCTCAAGTGGTGGGTTAATTCGAGCAATTTAATATGAGTCATGACTCATGATTTTTTTTAAAGTACCCTTTTCATTAGGTACCTCCCTAGGCTATTAATTATTATTTTTGTAATTTGTGTGTTCTGTTTTGATTTGAGGAGGCAAAATAATGATTTGGTCAACCATTGTACGGATAAAGCATAAGTCATAAGATCTATCTTACCCGCCCAACCGTTGTGTGGTCAACGCCAGTGCTGCATACTGCTTATTCATGCATAGTAATGATAGTTAATGACCAGTAGGGTGCTTGCTCTTTCACTTTGCGTTGTTTAGGCGCACAAATATGGATCATCGGGATGAGAGTGTCATTGCTGAACTGTACAGTATTGTGGCATCGTTGGGCGAATGGAAGTATACAAAATAATAATAATGTATTGTGTGTCCTCAAAGACCTCTCGCTAGTTGTAGTTCTCTCCAGCACTTGGCAGCGTTCTAGTGACTGACTACTAGTACTAAGTGACTAGTTTATATATATATATATATTGTGTTTAGAATTTTATGGTCTTATTTAAAGTCTCATTGTTTGCTGGAGATCATTAGATGGCACCACTGATGTTCTACAAAGAAAAAGGACATATGTGCTTGCATAAAAGGTATGTGCATCTACAGATAGTAAAACATTTTATCTGATCACTAGATGTGATACCTTTCCAGATGGTTCAGGTGGTAAGCCCTTCATGGATGATTCCCGACTGTCCAAGTTGGTGCGGAGAGCTGGCAGAGAGGATGAAAGAGACCGACGATTACTTGCAATTCGCCAGCTCAAAGATTACCTGCTGCAAGCTGAAAATGCCAAGGTAGTTCACCTGAACGTTTGTTAAACAAAGGTTATCTGCTACGGGCGGAAAATGCCAAGTGCTAGGTAGTTCAATGTAAGATTTGTCGTGCAAAGATGAAAGCATGGTGACATTTTGTAGTGTAACAAAGAACAGTAATTAGTTTGTTAAGAATAGTTATTTATATTAAGCAGATCCCAGAACTGACATTTCTATTTTGTGTTGTTTCATCAATTTAACAACTTTTGGTAGACACCCTCATGATTCTCATATAAATAAAAATTGTGTCAAAAACCCAGTGGCTTCTTGTCTAGTTGACATGTGGAGTTCATTGGTTGGGCTGGTAGTCTAGCTAAATCTAGTGGTTCCAGTATGTAGCATATTTCCGCAAAACCTGTCTCATCAACATGTAGCTTAGATCATATGGAAGCAAGTGATAACTACATCTAAAGTAACATGTTTCAGCATTCATTGATATGTTTCAGGGAATTGTGAAAGTGTCGGACAATCTGCTGGTGGCTCTCCAGGACATGTTTTATGAAAGGTTTGTCAGAGTTCTTGTGCCATCTGTGCAAGTGATGCTGCCAGCTTGTTCACATACAAGTGATACATTTAATTATTCCTAACATAATTGAATATTTATTTAGTAACCAAGTAAATGCAGAAAAGCAATGCCCCACAAATCCGTCCCGCCGATTCAATTCGCCAAAATGCTTGAGTTATCGGCCCGACACTGCCGGTTCACAAACGCCACTGGTTTTTTTGGGCGGACATAGCTAGGCTGCATCCGATGCATAGTTTGTTCGAATTCTTAGACCCGACTCAGTTATAGGAGACTAATTCAACAATAGTTCGTCAAAACTGAACTCTTATCACACGAATGGTTGCATTCAATAGCAAAGCCAACTGGATGCTATTTTTTTTTATAGTTTTGCTGGGTCTTTTGGACTAAATTGGTAGTTGGAAACACCTAGAAAAAGTAGCAGATGTACTGTATACATGCATCTGAGTGCAACACTAATACAGTTAAATACAGGTACTAGCTTTGGGCAGAGTTTGAACAATGGACATACGTTTGGAACAATATTTAGTATTATAGGCTGGTTTGGTAATTAAAAATATTTTATAATTTGCACTTTATTATTATAGTGTGCTTACATACATGTTTGTTCATTTTTCAAGGTCTAATTTTAATTATTTATACGTACGTACATACATATATATATGCAATGCAAAGTTATATTATGTTAGTGTACCTTAGCTCTATTATGTTAGTGTACATATAGTTAATGTTAAAATTATTACTGTTTAATATCTTATGTACTTACATGTAAAATTCAAATGATAGACATTCACGTGTGTGATTAAAGAATGTGTAAAAATGGAACTGTATCGATGTGGATTGTAAATTAGTCGGGCCAGTTCAAATTCAGCATGGCCAGTTCAAACAAAATCTGGGCTTCATTTTTAGTCCTTTGGGCCGAAGGTCCAAGGGACTATTGCCACTCTGCATCCGCTGTTAGCTGCCGTATCTCAGAAACTGTTCAGTAACTGTTTCTCTAATGTTGCATAGATGTATCTTAGGGTACTGCCACTATGCATGATAAATCTGTATTTGATTGAATCATTCTAAGGGCCTCCAAGGCCCCAAACAACTTGTAATTTGTCACATTTTGCCTATTTTTTCAAAAACTGTTCAGTAACTTTTTCTCTAATTTTGCATAGATGTATCTTAGGGTACTGCCACTATACACAAGACATCTGAATTTGACTGAATAATTCTAAGGGCACTTCAGGGCCCCCCAAAATGCAAATTTGTCCTGCTGTTTCTCTGCTGCTCCTTCCTGCAGCCCTGCTGATCTCTATTTATAACAGACAGACAGTATTTTTTTTTACCATCATAAGCACATAAACTACAATATAATATTCATTGTAAGGTCGGGGAGGCTCCCATTAAGACAATTATATGCAACTATCATGGGAGCCACCCTACTGATGTAACTGGATAGTGGACTTTGCCCTGATCACTGGGGTGGCTCTGAGTGGAGTGGCCAGCTATAAATCTGTGTATTGGTCTAGCCTAGGCACTCTGCCTGCCATTGTCCCAGTGTCAAACTGAATGCCTCCATGTGGGCTGTAACTATAATGTGTAATGGGAATCCTTACTGCTCTGGTTAATTTTCTTTATTTAGTATACCTTTTGCTCTCAAATAATCTGTCCTCTTAGTTTTATACATAAAGACATAATCTTTATGTTTTTGTAGCAGCACATTTGTACTTCCAGTGTATCATTGCAACATAACATACATACTGTGTGCCACATTTGAATGTCATGCATGTAATATTTCCATGCAATCCATTTGCATATATAATGTAAAACTTCAACAGCCGTTTTCTTCATTTTCACTTTTTGACCCCTACCATGTTCAATGCTCCATAACTTCACCAATTTTTGTAGCAGTCATAATTTTTGAAAAATATAAAGCACCCTACCCAGCCTTTACAAGAATGTAAGAAAACAATGTTACAATTTTTCTGACTTATCACTCATTTGGTCAGCCGGGGTCACATATAGATGTATTAGTCCAAAGGACTTCAGGGCCTCTTGGCCCATTTTTTTGCTAATTTCAGACACTGTTGTAGTATACATGTTGATCAACTTCCTCTTAGACCAACTGAAAGTTTCTACTATTAAATAAATGATGAAACTGGCCAGAACACTCTTGTATGATTTTTTTAAGTGTAACAAATGTGTGAACCTCTGTCATCACATAAATGCACATGTGTAAAACAATGTGCCTATAATGGACAGCCTTTATAAACTGACAGTCAAACTTCACTTTGTGATCACCCCGGTCATACACCCACCTCGTAATTAAGGTCACCCTTGTCTAGTTTCCAGTTTATTTCCATAACAGGAATGTAAAGGAAGTTAATCCCACTAATAAGATGATTGGTATTGAGCTCATTGAGGGTGACGATATAGTGAGGTGCCACAATGTTCTGTTTAATATTACACCTTTCAAAGTCTGAGGCTGTTTGAGCACTGCTTCCTCAGTGTAGAGACTGACGCGTGGGTGACTGTGTGACGTGTTTGAAGTAGTTTGTCTGTTTGCAGGACATACAAGGAGGTGAAGCAGGAGGCAGCTCAATGTATCGGCATTGTTGGATCTGCGATGGGCTCGGACGCACAGAGGTAAAACTGCAATATTTAGACTTAAAATTGCAAACTGTTGGAGATGAATATAATTTTTTTTTGACACAACTATCAAAATTAATTAATTGTGTTAAAACTATTACTCTCACAGCTTGATGAACATGTTTCTGTTTGTTATGGTAACAATTAGCTAAGATACAAGGTTGTATAAAGTTGTGTAACAAAATGTGATTTTGTGTGACTTGTTTTTATGACTCTTGTTGATATATCTGACTTTTGTTTGTGAGTCTTGTATATGTCTTCATTGATTGTTTGCAACTCTTAAGAAT
Source organism: Paraescarpia echinospica (assembly GCA_020002185.1). Lineage (NCBI taxonomy): Eukaryota > Metazoa > Annelida > Polychaeta > Sabellida > Siboglinidae > Paraescarpia > Paraescarpia echinospica. The sequence continues at coordinate 15,208,361 of CM034535.1, read as the reverse complement.
ATCTCCAGTGGTTGTTTGTGACTCTTGTAGATGTCGCCAGTGGTTGTTTGTGACTTGTAGATATATCCAGTGGTTGTTTGTGACTCTTGTAGATATATCCAGTGGTTGTTTGTGACTCTTGTAGATATATCCGGTGGTTGTTTGTGACTCTTGTACATATCTGCAGTGGTTGTTTGTGACTTGTAGATATATCCAGTGGTTGTTTGTGACTCTTGTAGATATATCCAGTGGTTGTTTGTGACTCTTGTAGATATATCCAGTGGTTGTTTGTGACTCGTAGATATATCCAGTGGTTGTTTGTGACTCTTGTAGATATATCCGGTGGTTGTTTGTGACTCTTGTAGATATATCTGGTGGTTGTTTGTGACTCTTGTACATATCTGCAGTGGTTGTTTGTGACTCTTGTCCATATCTGCAGTGGTTGTTTGTGACTCTTGTAGATATATGCAGTGGTTGTTTGTGACTCTTGTCCATATCTGCAGTGGTTGTTTGTGACTCTTGTAGATATATCCAGTGGTTGTTTGTGACTCTTGTAGATATATCCGGTGGTTGTTTGTGACTCTTGTACATATCTGCAGTGGTTGTTTGTGACTCTTGTAGATATATGCAGTGGTTGTTTGTGACTCTTGTAGATATATCCGGTGGTTGTTTGTGACTCTTGTAGATATATCCGGTGGTTGTTCAGGGGTAGAACTACCCACTAGTCTGCTAGTCCGTACACTAGTAAAGATTACGGCGGACTAGTAAATCCGGCCTACCAACTAGTCCGGCTGTCTAGTAAAAATCAGCGTGTTGCGTGGCGCCACCAACCGTACAATTGACAAAGTAAATCTTCACCTAATGTGAATCGACAGTGAAACGGTACTTTTGATTGGTTGTTGTGTGACATAGAAATCTGAAACGACCGTTTTGTTTGGCTTAGCGTATCATGTAGAGGGGTACCGGCTAATGAGCGCAATTGGCGTCCATTTTCGCGTCTATTTTCTAATCTATTTTCAAATGCGCGGATTTCGAATACGGTTCACATCTTCAGTTCTACATCAATTATTTTGTTAATTCATTACTAATTATTTTGTTACGTTTACGCACGATGCATCGTTATTTAACTGGGGTTGCAAAACCAGAAGTTAAACGCAAGGTGGAAAAGCGAGAACGGGACACGCTGTACGACCAGCAGAAACGACAGCGTGGCTATTTGAAGGTTTGGGAACGAGACCACACTTGGCTGTCCTACGATGACGACAACGATTTGATGTTTTGCAAAGTGTGCAGGACACACAACGTAACTGGTGTCCGTGGCAAGAATGCGTTCTTGACTGGCACGGACAACTTTCGTCCAGACTCGCTACGCGCACACAGTACAAGCGAGGCGCACACACGAGCTGTCTTCCGGCAAACTGCGTTCGAAGCCCGTCCCGGCACTGCACCTGCCCACCGAGCCATCCAAGCGCTGAACACGGCCACCATGGACCGTCTGACGCATTTGTTTAGGTAATTATGTTACCCATGTGATATAATGTTATAAAATGTAAACAAAATATTGTGTTTGATTGTACTTTGTTAGGGTTAGCACTATATGGTTTAAATTATTATCCCTCATTTCTCTGTTATCTCTCATTTCAAGCGTGCCGTGCAGTAAACAATGCCATGGGAAATTATTAATTTGCATTTGATGTAGATCTGTGTTATAACTTGCCTGGATCTTCGGGTTCAAAAGTAATACTATTTAGTGTTGTATTTCCCACCTTTATGCATCATATTTTGGTTTTGAGAACGTGGCTTGTCTTGTGATTTTTGTGCTTTTATTAAAATTTAAACCTGCCCATCTTCAAATCTTCGTCAAGTTTTGTTTTGAAAGCGAGGATGTTTTTAGTATTCACTGTTTGCTGAGGAAGGTTGTTATGTTGTGACTATACTCAGTATTTACTTAATACTATGATATTTAATATTTCCTGCATTGGATGTTTCAGGACTTGTCACTCGATAGCAAAGCACCGGCGTCCGTTCATAGATTATGTGTGGCAGTGTACCCTGGACGCACAGAAGGGCCTTGATGTGGGGAACACTTATCGGAATGATAAGGCATGCAAGCAGTTCGTGCGTGCCATCACTGAGGTTGAGCGCCGTCACCTCGCACATCACCTGGAGAGTGCTCACTTTCTCGCCCTCATCAGTGACGGTACGACAGATGCGTCCATCACGGAAGCGGAGATAGTGTACGTGAGGTATGCAGTGAATGGTGTCGTCTCTACTGCCTTCGCTGGTATTGAGAACGTGTCGCCACGCTCTTCCGAAATGAGCAGCCGTGTCTGCAAGCAATCCACTGCTATGCGCATCGCCTGGAACTTGCATATAAGGACGCATTGTGTCGGTTGCCCATGTACACAAAGTTGAGCGGTCTCCTCCTGAGCCTCTACTTGTTCTACCATCACTCGCCACTCAACCGTAGCAACTTGAAGGCAGCATTTGACACATTGTCTCTGCCATGTGCCCTTCCACCACGTGTCGGTGGCACTCGCTGGTTGCCACATCTGCTGAAGGCACTGCAGGCCCTTGTGAAGGGATATCCACCATATGTCCTGCATCTGACGCAGATGCAAGTGCCCGGGGGCTCCGGAGATGCCAAGGCAAAGGCCATTGGCTTCTTGGCGACATTGCACCGACGAGACATCATCGAGATGGCACACTTCCTTCTCGATGTGCTGTTTGTTCTGAGCAAGCTGTCGCTGGTGGCTCAGACAGTGACTGCGACAGTTGCTGATGTACATGCCACGCTGACATCCGTTGTGACCACCCTTGTGATGTACAAGACGACCACAACTGCCAAGGAGCGTGCCCTGGCGCGCATGGAAGACTTCCATGGTGAGACACTCACAGGTGCTGTCTTCGCCAAGCAGACCCGACTGCAGATCTTGGGTAACCTGGTCAGCTGTCTGGAGGGTCGCTTCGTTGACAGCAATTCGGACGTTGTGCGTGCATCATCAATCGTTAGCTTCAAGCTGTGGCCTGAAGCTGCAGGTGATTATGGAAATGACGCTGTGGCCACACTCAACAACCATTTTGGCCCTGTGCTTCGCGACGCTGGCATCGATACTGCCAGTGTGGAGACGGAGTGGACACTTCTGAAGATGATCCTGTATGAACAGTCCCCAGACGTGCGACAGCTGACATGGTCTAGTGTCAATGCAGCCCACCAGGCAGAGTATGGAAACATACTTGGGCTTGTTGACGCCATTCTGACTCTGCCAGCCAGCTCGGCTGATGCGGAGAGAGGCTTCAGTCAGCTGAAGCTGACGAAGATCAGCATCCGGTCAGTCCTGAAGGCAGATCGACTGACTGATCTGTTGATTACTCAGCTGAGTTCACCAGACATCGCTGCATTTGAACCGAAGGAGGCAATCGAGCTGTGGAGTGCTGGTGGAGCCCGGAGGCCAGACACTCAGCCGCTTAGGCCAAGGCCCGACTGTAGTAGTTACACTGACAGCAGTGACACAGACTGTGATGACAGTAGTGCCTCCGACTCTGAGTAACACTGACTGACTGACAGGCAGTGTTAACGCCAGGCCTGGATGACACTGTGGTTTTTTGTGTTTTAAATAAAATTGTTGTGACCTAAATTTGTGCTATGTTTTTTATTTGCAGGACTAGTAAACCTTTTGGCGGACTAGTAAACTTTTGTCTTTACTAGTCCTGCTGTCTAGTAAAATAAATGCTGAAGTTCTACCCCTGATTGTTTGTGACTCTTGTACATATCTGCAGTGGTTGTTTGTGACTCTTGTACATATCTGCAGATTGTTTGTTTGTGTCTCTTGTAGATATCTCCAGTGGCTGTTTGCCAAGTTGTCAGCAGCCCCAACAGATGAAGCAAAGATCCTCTTTCTGAGAGCATTGCTACAGGTGCATTAATATCTTAAACTACATATACTCTTATCATAATATGTTAGTACAAATACATTTACTTCAGGTAAAAATCTGTAGTAGCTATAAATTAATACTAATACCCTGGGTAAACTATTTTGTATTATTGTGGTAAAATAATAAAATAAAAATTAAAAATACTCGGATTCCCTTGGAGCATGGAAATGTGTCAATGTCGCATTGTATGCTGGAATGCTGCATACTTTTTTGCCGCATGTGCCCAAAAGACGCATACAAAAACGTGTCTGCGAAAACTGAGGGGCACTTGTGCAGAATCCGGGCCCACCTCAGTTTTGCCGTTATTAACTATAATTTTGCATAAATTTGACATGTTGTTGCGATAATTAAATCGTTCCACATCATCTCAGGCATATTTACACTATACAGAATATTACGTCTTAGGCTTTAGCGCATTTTGAGGCCAAAATAGCTCTCCGGTTTGCTCCAGTCTTCAACGGCTACACGGACAACAAACAGAACAATGTCCTGAATGGAGTTATTTAAATTAAATCTTACATTGATGATTGGACAGTGAGAACAGTCTAATCAATACCCTTGTGCCTTGCCTACCCCTTCCCTGTCATTGACATTGTTTATAAGCTTTAGTCGAGCACTGTGAACAGCGTTTGTTGCCTCCGAGACACCATGTCATCGCCCATCGTCAACTTTCAACTCTTGCCGAACAATATGCAATCCGTTCATATCTGTATAAATATATCCATCTGTACATCTACACTATATGCATGTTTTTAAATTGATGTATGTTTGCTAAATATTACAATTGAAGTACACTACATGATTGATATCAGTCATGCCTCCGTCACCAAGGCTCACGAATAGTACATTCGTTACTAATGCCCCCCTTCTCCGTCATAAACTTTGAAAAAAGACCATGCTATGTTCTAGTCTTACATGCACTAGTCTTACTGTATAGTATAATTTAATTGGGCTAATTAATTGGGTGATTTTCCATGGAAAATGGGAGACTCCTACCCAGAATGTATCTAGTTTTGTAACGTTACAGATTTTGACAAAAAACTGAACATTTCTGAGAACTTAGATATCGATGGTTATTTTGTACCCATAAATATGTCGCGTAGGCAGTCCTGAATAGAATTCAAAACAAGTTAACCATTTCAGTACTACAGCCCTGACCAGCTGTGACCACTGAATACTGCATTCCCTGTGAATATGCGAGACAATGGACTGCCTCACTTCAAGTCAAGATTTGACCAACAAAAATGCATTTGAAGAACAGGAATGTTATACATTTTCAGAAAGTATGATAATCAGCGAGTATAATGAGCCATATAATTTTACATTCCGTCGTCATGGTAACCAATCCAAGATGGCCACCAAGATTCCAATGTTTTTGCAGTTGCTAAACACAGTTGTATACTAAGTTCGCCGACATCGTTATTTCATTGATCATCAACATCCTACAAAGATTCTTCCCTAAAACTATCAAATAATCTGTCCAAAACATACGGTGGTAAATCGTTAGTTGAAATAATGCCGTCCGCCAATGTAGCCACCGCAGATTTTTATAATCCATCAGTAAAAACCGCAAAAATCTCTAATACAATACTGAATAGCTAATTTATTCATCTTGACAACCACACACAACAAGTGGCTCCACGTAGTGGATAATTATGAGTAAAAATAATTTGAATAGCAAACATCGTCAATGCCGAATAACCGGCCTGTCGTACTGAAGCGTCACAGACAGTGCGGCCGGAAATCTGGCCTGTGGTATTGAAATGGTTAAATAATAACACGAATACATTCCTAATTTTAAAGAAATGTAGTGTTCTCAGTGACCAGGTTATTTAAACGATCATATTATCATGCAAATTCGTTAATAACATTTTAATAAACTGATTTGGGGCACATGAAATTTCGAAAAGGCACATAGTTCTATTTCTGATGCGCCTGAAGTACTCATGCATGTCTTTTTCTAGATTGATCCCTGAGTACTATACAGAAAGGCTATGGATGCTGTTATAATATTTATAATAGCACTGCATGATAAGAGATTATAATAAACATTTTGTATAATGTCATGTGGTAGCATGGTAGCCCAGTGTGAAAACTGTGTTGTTTATCCTGTGCAGTATAGAAGCAATGTACATCCCTGCACTGTCTTTGTGATTGTCACTTTACATGATATTATTATTTTAGACCCTGGAATACGATGACAACAGGAGGAACTTAGCAGACTTCATGCCGGTGAGTGGCACTTCAGTGATCACACACAATGTCTGATGACATAGGACATTTGGTTAGAGTGTAAGTTTGTCTGAGGCGGCTAAAAGTTGAACCCTTCCTGGGATATATCGATGGAGCCTAAGAAAAATGCCTTAAGTGAGGTTTCCTTCACATTAAAATATAGGTGTTTCTATTCAGTGGATAAAGTGACAGTGTATTACATGTGTTTTTGCGTCTTCCTAACAACGAGAGTCAGACCTGTAAAATGTATTTGTTGTCGTGGTTAAAAGATTTTGCGACATAGGCACGATGTGCACTAGGCATGGCATGTCGGAGAACAAACCCTGGGCACTGACATTGCAAGTTATAACCTGACATGGGTCCAAATATGTATTTGTATTTTTTTAATACAGAAATTTTGTGTATTTGAATTGGAAATAATAAAGTGTACGTATTTGATATTTGGTCTGCATTTGAACATATTTGCAAATACAACCAAATATATATACAATATATTTTAAATCTGTCAAATATTTCAACAATTTTCTTTAACATTTTTGGTAGGGTCAGTAGTGGGCAGGCAGCACTAAGAAAAATTGGCCTATGGTGAAGCTGCTGGTCAAACATTACCCAGCAATTCATGAGTGAATGAATGGGAAGCCAGTGAAGCCTATCCCCATCCATAGCCAGGAAAACAGGTTTTGGCTGGGAATGTGCTTCAAGGAATCCTATTGTCACCTGCTATGTAAACATCAGGGCTAGCAGGAAAGAAGCCAGGTTTCCTCCACAGTGTTGTCAGTCAAGGATAACCAATGCAAACAGAAGCACAGCACATCAGAGTCATCAGCTTGCTGCTCCTACATTCCTTCATTGAGCAGTTTTATCTGAAGTCATGAATTTATAATCCTATGATCCTACTGATCCTTTCACATTGTTTCACCAATGGCTCAGTCATTGTGTGCACAGCAGCTGGGACGAGTTAGGACCATGACGAGGGAGAGACATTGAAACAGTTAGGATCATGACGAGGGAGAGACATTGAAACAGTTAGGACCATGACGAGGGAGAGACATTGAAACAGTTAGGACCATGACGAGGGAGAGACATTGAAACAGTTAGGACCATGACGAGGGAGAGACATTGAAACAGTTAGGACCATGACGAGGGAGAGACATTGAAACAGTTAGGACCATGACGAGGGAGAGACATTGAAACAGTTAGGAGGACCATGACGAGGGAGAGACATTGAAACAGTTAGGACCATGACGAGGGAGAGACATTGAAACAGTTAGGACCATGACGAGGGAGAGACATTGAAACAGTTAGGAAACACCATGACGAGGGAGAGACATTGAAACAGTTAGGACCATGACGAGGGAGAGACATTGAAACAGTTAGGACCATGACGAGGGAGAGACATTGAAACAGTTAGGACCATGACGAGGGAGAGACATTGAAACAGTTAGGACCATGACGAGGGAGAGACATTGAAACAGTTAGGACCATGACGAGGGAGAGACATTGAAACAGTTAGGACCATGACGAGGGAGAGACATTGAAACAGTTAGGACCATGATGAGGGAGAGACATTGAAACAGTTAGGACCATGCCGAGGGAGAGACATTGAAACAGTTAGGACCATGACGAGGGAGAGACATTGAAACAGGAGCTATGTATTTGAATTGTATTTGAATCAAAAGTTGCAATGTATTTGTATTTGATTTGGCTGAGTTGTATTTGTATTTGATCCCAAAATGTGTATTTGGACCCAAGTCTGGTTATAACATTATTCCTCTGTGGGAGTTGAATTTATCGCAGACATAGTTATAACAGTCAATCATTGAGGGAAGTATATCCATATTTGCCTGGGGAAGGTGTTATTACTGCATTGCAGTGGGAATTATAAAAATGTAATGTTTCACTGATGGGAGTTATTACATGAGTTATAAGCATGTTTACCCAAATTATAACCATGTTTACCCGAGTTATAACCATGTTTACCCGAGTTATAACCATGTTTACCCGAGTTATAACCATGTTTACCCGAGTTATAACCATGTTTTCCTGTCCTCAGATGATCACAACTAACACCCAGGGGGTGCTGGAAAATGCTGATCTGCCTGAGTTACTCATCGCAGTTGTCGACATCATCCAGCACATCGTAGCCAGATACCCCCAGGTGTTCAGTAATCACTTCAGGGTGAGTAGTGAGATACCCCAGGTGTTCAGTGGTCACTTCAAAGTGAGTAGTAAGATACCCCCAGGTGTTCAGTAGTCACTTCAGGGTGAGTAGTGAGATAGCCCAGGTGTTCAGTGGTCACTTCAGGGTGAGTATTGAGATTCCCACAGATGTTCAGTGGTCACTTCATGATGAGTAGTGAGATACCCCAGGTGTTCAGTAGTCACTTCAGGGTGAGTAATGAGATACCCCAGGTGTTCAGTGGTCACTTCATGGTGCGTAGTGAGATGCACCAGGTGTTCAGTAGTCACTTCATGGTGAGTAGTGAGATACCCCAGGTGTTCAGTGGTCACTTCAGGGTGCATAGTGAGATGCACCGGGTGTTCAGTGGTCACTTCAGGGTGAATAATGAAATTCCCCAGGTGTTCAGTAGTCACTTCAGGGTGAGTAGTGAGATAGTGACTATTTTGTTGCAATTGTTATCTTGTTATATAAAGAGTTAGTTAAACAACCATGTCAGATACTTAGCAAGTGTTTCTATCAACCATAATTCATAATTTCAGCAGTTTGAAATATTTTCACTCTAGGTATAGTTTTGCATACACACACATGAGGTACGTAAGAGGAAAGCAAATAGAAGTATTTTTAATAGTGAATCATTGCGCTGATATTGATAGATATTTTCTTCAATCTAGAAGTGTGTAGTAGTACCAAAGGACACTAAGGAGGTTTTGTTAAATAAAGCTAGGTTGTGTATGAGAAAGAACAAATTCTCCAAAAGGATGATAATTGAATAGAACAAATGATGTATTGATTGTAAATAATTCACTTGGTGCAAGTAGTGATGTCCTCATGTCATGTGACATGGCAGCAAGTAGTGATGTCCTCGTGTCATGTGACATGGTGGTAAGTAGTGATGTCCTCATGTCATCTGACATGGCTGCAAGTAGTGATGTCCTCATGTCATGTGACATGGCTGCAAGTAGTGATGTCCTCGTGTCATGTGACATGGCTGCAAGTAGTGATGTCCTCATGTCATGTGACATGGCTGCAAGTAGTGATGTCCTTGTGTCATGTGATGTGGCAGCAAGTAGTGATGTCCTCATGTCATGTGACATGGCTGTAAGTAGTGATGTCCTCATGTCTTGTGACATGGCTGCAAGTAGTGATGTCGTTGTGTCATGTGACATGGCTGCAAGTAGTGATGTCCTCATGTCATGTGACATGGCTGCAAGTAGTGATGTCCTCGTGTCATGTGACATGGCTGCAAGTAGTGATGTCCTCATGTCATGTGACATGGCTGTAAGTAGTGATGTCCTTATGTCATGTGACATGGCTGCAAGTAGTGATGTCCTCGTGTCATGTGTCAGGACACGGTAGACATCCTGGTGGGGTGGCACATCGACGCCACCCAGAAGGAGGCTCTCACTTCCTACACGTCCAACGCCCTCGTCAGCTTCCATCAGTTCTGGCTGGCTGACATCCATTTCTCTCTCACACTGCTGGGGCAGTTCCTTGAGGACATGGAGGCTTATGCAGAGGTAGGTCATTGCTACACCACTGTCACACTCAGGCACCCTCACACACCTTCACACACCCGTACGCACCTTCACACACCCTCATGAACCCTCACGCACCCCCACACACCCTCACACAGTCTCACACACCCTCACTCACCCTCACACACTCACACACCCTCATTCACCCTCACGCACACTCGCATGTCCCCACACACCATCACATACCCTCACTCACCCTCACACTCTCATGGACCCTCACTCACCCTCACACTCTCATGGACCCTCACACACCCTCACATACCCTCACACACCCTCACATACCCACATGCACTCTCACACACCCTCGCACTCTCGCACACCCTCACGCACCCTCACACACCTTCACACATACTCACACGCACCTTCACACATCCTCGCACACACTCATGCACCCTCACACACACTCATGCACCCTCACACACACTCATGCACCCTCACACACCCTCGCACTCATGCACCCTATTGCACCCTCACACACCTTCACGCACACTCACGCACCTCACACACACTCACACCCACCCTCGCACACCCTCACACACCTTCACACACCCTCTCGCACACTCACACACCCTCGCACACATTCACACCCGCCCTCATGCACCCTCACACACCCTCGCATATGATCCACAACCAGTTTTTTTCTTTGGACTCATACAAGCTTTCAATCGTGTGCAACATTGACATTGTCTTGGCAGTGACGGTAGAGGTCAGTGTTAGAGGCACATGGGGTGTTAAGAGGAACATTGGGTGTTAGAGGTAGATGATGTATTAAAGATACATGGGGTGTTAGAGGTACATGGTGTGTTAAATATACATGGGGTGTTAGAGGTACATGGTGTGTTAAAGATACATGGGGTGTTAGAGGTACATGGTGTGTTAAAGATACATGGGGTGTTAGAGGTACATGGGGTGTTAGATGTACATGGGGTGTTAGATGTACATGGGGTTTTTGTCTTCAGGACCTGGGTCTGGGACTGAGTGGCCAGGGAATGAAAGAAGAGGAGGTTCCCACGCCAGAGGAGTGCATCACAAAGATTGCTGCATTACAGAGGTAACCGCTTCACTTCACCTCTCACATGTCTCAATAAATCACAAGTAACATTTCTGGCATATGGGTAGCCCTTTCCTTATAATGCCACCACTTCCTTATAAGGCCACCCCTTATAAGGCCACCACTTCCTTATAAGGCCACCCGTTATAAGGTCACTTCCTTATAAGGCCACCACTTCGTTATAAGGCCAGCCTTTCCTTATAAGGCCACCATTTCCTTATAAGGCCACCACTTCCTTATAAGCTCATCCCTTCTGTAAAGTACATTGGCCTAGTAGAAGTGGGCAACTGTAAGGTGGGGAATTATGGGAAAATGTTACTTACTTTATGGCAGTACATCTGTGACAGTGAGATCATACAGTATAGGTATTGTGTCTTGTGTTTAGGGTTCTATTTGTCATGTAAGTTTTAAAAGATCAACAATTTGTTGGAGTGTTGTCATATTTGACATTCTGAGGGTTCTATTACAATGGACAACAAAAAGTGTTTTGCTGGTACCATTCATCAGTTGTTCTTGACTAAATCTGGGCTGCTGATTCCAAATCTGAAGTCAGAATTTAACCAGCAGGTCAGGTTCTCAAGTTATGTATATGTATTAATGATGCCTGACATGCTATAGTGGAGACTGTACGATTGCACATCGCCACATTGTACATCTAACTACAGTGCTTAGTAATCACGTTCACGTCATGTTAAGATAACCGTGATTGATCTCCAAGTGTATAATGCGTAGTATATAAATCAAGAACATAAACAAGTTACAGAAAAAGAACTTAATAAACAAATTACAACATGCTAAACTAATTGCAGTGTATTCAGCGTAGGCACCGTTCGGAAGTGTTCAAAAGTGTGTGAGACACTTGCGCTTGTGCATGGAATTGATCTCTCATTATAGGAACCAGTAGTAATCACCCATCATGTTTCGGTTGAACCAGCCTTGATAACTACTTTCCATCACCGAAACGTCTTGATGAAACCTTTTGCCGTGCTCATCGCTTACCTCGCCCAGATTAGGTGGAAGGAAATCAAGATGAGAATGCATGAAGTGCATTTTAAAAGACATCCTACAGCACATTTGTTGCTAGGTTTTAGTATGTTTCCACCAATTCAGCACACTGTTCAGCTCTATGGTTCCTAAGAAAACTGCACAACTAACACAAATACTTCCCATGCTGCAAACTGAAGTGGCTTCAATTTATTTTTGAACTCGTGATCACACAGCACTTCTCGGATCTGGCGCCAAACGAAAATGCCTGCTTTCAGTATAATATGAGTTTTCTCTGCCCCAAACTTCTCTGAGGAACTGCATGCCACAACCGTCGTGGTCCATCGCCTTTACACATTTTTCATAAGGCCGAGTTTGATGTGGAAGGTAGAATTTCTGCGTGTCTACCAATGACTTATGCTGCACATTGTACTGGTCAACTATGTATTCCTGTCTTTCAGACCAGTCTTTTACACATAATAATTGCGGTCATCATGGCTGTTCCATAGGCACAAGAAGCATATGTGTTTTCTATACCCCAGCTGCAGTCCTAGGAGATCTGAGTAATTAATCATGTCCAGAATGATTTCCATTGTCTCCTTCATACCGACAGCATGAGCTAAAGGAACGGAAGGTTTTTTGTTACCATTGTGTAACAACACAGCTTTGAGGCTCACTTTGCTCGAGTCTTTGAAAAGTCTCCATTCACCAGGCACATGTTCGTTTCCTAGCTCAAGCATGAGGCCATTAATATCAGTACAGAAACAAACGTAATTTTCAATCTTGAAAAGCCAGCTAAGTTTGTGCGGCGATCACGGAAGAGGGAAATTTTGGTATCTTCCTGTAGGAGATTCCAATGCTGTTGTTTGGAGCCCAACACTTCAGTATCCTCCTTTGACAATGACAGCAGGTCAATCATCTCTTCTTGAATTAGCAAGTGTGGCTATTTTTCCTCAGATTCAGTTTCGTACAGTTCATCCATATCATCCATATCAGCATCATCGCACTCATCATCAGAGTTGTCATCGCCTTCAACTGCCTGGGGGGAACTGGCGTAGGCTCCTCCAAGATATGGGGGGCCAGCTTCAGAGCAGATTTACAATATGGATACAGTGTATACAAGTTTTGACTTGTTTTTCTTCGAGAAACCACCAATTTTGTTTATACAAAAGTAGCAGCCGGTAGAAGCTCACACAAGCCGGGAATCACTGCGCTGTTGCCAGGTGCAGGAAACATGTTAAAACCTTTAACATCAAGTAATTATACCTATTATACTGGGTTGGCATTAGGCAGCCTAGGATAATTGGATCATATGTGTGTCCAGTGTTATTAACCATGACTGCTGTTACCTTTGGTTTACCTTATGTGGTTGTCCAGTGTTATTAACCATGACTGCTGTTACCTTTGGTTTACCTGATGTGGTTGTCCAGTGTTATTGACCCTGACTGGTGTTACCTTTGGTTTACCTGATGTGGTTGTCCAGTGTTATTAACCATGATTGGTGTTACCTTTGGTTTACCTTATGTGGTTGTCCAGTGTTATTAACCATGACTGGTGTTACCTTTGGTTTACCTGATGTGGTTGTTCAGTGTTATTGACCCTGACTGCTGTTACCTTTGGTTTACCTGATGTGGTTGTCCAGTGTTATTAACCATGACTGCTGTTACCTTCGGTTTTACCTGATGTGGTTGTCCAGTGTTATTGAACCTGGCTGCTGTTACCTTTGGTTTACCTGATGTTGTTGTCCAGTGTTATTGACCCTGACTGCTGTTACCTTTGGTTAACTGATGTGGTTGTCCAGTGTTATTAACCATGACTGCTGTTACCTTTGGTTTACCTTATGTGGTTGTCCAGTGTTATTGACCCTGACTGCTGTTACCTTTGGTTTACCTGATGTGGTTGTCCAGTGTTATTAACCATGACTGCTGTTACCTTTGGTTTACCTGATGTGGTTGTCCAGTGTTATTGACCCTGACTGCTGTTACCTTTGGTTTACCTGATGTGGTTGTCCAGTGTTATTGACCCTGACTGCTGTTACCTTTGGTTTACCTGATGTGGTTGTCCAGTGTTATTGACCCTGACTGCTGTTACCTTTGGTTTACCTGATGTGGTTGTCCAGTGTTATTGACCCTGACTGCTGTTACCTTTGGTTTACCTGATGTGGTTGTCCAGTGTTATTGACCCTGACTGCTGTTACCTTTGGTTTACCTTATGTGGTTGTCCAGTGTTATTGACCCTGAATGCTGTTACCTTTGGTTCTACCTGATGTGGTTGTCCAGTGTTGTTGACCCTGACTAGTGTTACCTTTGGTTTACCTGATGTGGTTGTCCAGTGTTATTAACCATGACTGGTGTTACCTTTGGTTTACCTTATGTGGTTGTCCAGTGTTATTAACCATGACTGCTGTTACCTTCGGTTTTACCTGATGTGGTTGTCCAGTGTTATTGAACCTGGCTGCTGTTACCTTTGGTTTACCTGATGTGGTTGTCCAGTGTTATTGACCCTGAATGCTGTTACCTTTGGTTTACCTGATGTTGTTGTCCAGTGTTATTGACCCTGACTGCTGTTACCTTTGGTTTACCTGATGTGGTTGTCCAGTGTTATTAACCATGACTGCTGTTACCTTTGGTTTACCTGATGTTGTTGTCCAGTGTTATTGAACCTGGCTGCTGTTACCTTTGGTTTACCTGATGTGGTTGTCCAGTGTTATTGACCCTGAATGCTGTTACCTTTGGTTTACCTGATGTTGTTGTCCAGTGTTATTGACCCTGACTGCTGTTACCTTTGGTTTACCTGATGTGGTTGTCCAGTGTTATTAACCATGACTGCTGTTACCTTTGGTTTACCTGATGTTGTTGTCCAGTGTTATTGACCCTGACTGCTGTTACCTTTGGTTAACTGATGTGGTTGTCCAGTGTTATTGACCCTGACTGCTGTTACCTTTGGTTTACCTGATGTGGTTGTCCAGTGTTATTGACCCTGACTGCTGTTACCTTTGGTTTACCTGATGTGGTTGTCCAGTGTTATTGACCCTGACTGCTGTTACCTTTGGTTTACCTGATGTGGTTGTCCAGTGTTATTGACCCTGACTGCTGTTACCTTTGGTTTACCTTATGTGGTTGTCCAGTGTTATTGACCCTGAATGCTGTTACCTTTGGTTTTACCTGATGTGGTTGTCCAGTGTTGTTGACCCTGACTAGTGTTACCTTTGGTTTACCTGATGTGGTTGTCCAGTGTTATTAACCATGACTGCTGTTACCTTTGGTTTACCTTATGTGGTTGTCCAGTGTTATTAACCATGACTGGTGTTACCTTTGGTTTACCTGATGTGGTTGTTCAGTGTTATTGACCCTGACTGCTGTTACCTTTGGTTTACCTGATGTGGTTGTCCAGTGTTATTAACCATGACTGCTGTTACCTTCGGTTTTACCTTATGTGGTTGTCCAGTGTTATTAACCATGACTGCTGTTACCTTTGGTTTACCTGATGTGGTTGTCCAGTGTTATTGACCCTGACTGGTGTTACCTTTGGTTTACCTGATGTGGTTGTCCAGTGTTATTAACCATGACTGGTGTTACCTTTGGTTTACCTTATGTGGTTGTCCAGTGTTATTAACCATGACTGGTGTTACCTTTGGTTTACCTGATGTGGTTGTTCAGTGTTATTGACCCTGACTGCTGTTACCTTTGGTTTACCTGATGTGGTTGTCCAGTGTTATTAACCATGACTGCTGTTACCTTCGGTTTTACCTGATGTGGTTGTCCAGTGTTATTGAACCTGGCTGCTGTTACCTTTGGTTTACCTGATGTTGTTGTCCAGTGTTATTGACCCTGACTGCAGTTACCTTTGGTTAACTGATGTGGTTGTCCAGTGTTATTAACCATGACTGCTGTTACCTTTGGTTTACCTTATGTGGTTGTCCAGTGTTATTGACCCTGACTGCTGTTACCTTTGGTTTACCTGATGTGGTTGTCCAGTGTTATTAACCATGACTGCTGTTACCTTTGGTTTACCTGATGTTGTTGTCCAGTGTTATTGACCCTGACTGCTGTTACCTTTGGTTTAACTGATGTGGTTGTCCAGTGTTATTAACCATGACTGCTGTTACCTTTGGTTTACCTTATGTGGTTGTCCAGTGTTATTGACCCTGACTGCTGTTACCTTTGGTTTACCTGATGTGGTTGTCCAGTGTTATTGACCCTGACTGCTGTTACCTTTGGTTTACCTGATGTGGTTGTCCAGTGTTATTGACCCTGAATGCTGTTACCTTTGGTTTACCTGATGTGGTTGTCCAGTGTTATTGACCTTGACTATTGTTACCATTGGTTTACATGATGTGGTCTTACAGAGTCTACGGCACGGTTGTGAAGAGTCTGGGAGAATTCCCTACACCTGAGAAGGAGGCTCAGTTCAGCTGGGAATACATCCTAGAGGTAAAGCTCCTTGTTTTACGACCTTAGGCAGGTGACCATCAATAAAACTAAAATATACACTCTGAGACCTATACTCCTGTTGACAACTCTTACAAGGATGCTGTTTATTTCTAGTGGTTTATTTATTAATTATTATGATGATCTTAACCATAGAAATTACCATTACAAATTCTCTGTAGCATACTGTTCAGTAAAAATCACAACATTGCTAATACTTGTTATCACACTAGACATCACAAGGCTCAAATGTCCAGTCACCAATGAGGAGTTTGTTTTGGAGCTGAGACATTGCTTTAGTGCATTAGCTGACACATCAGGGGAGTCTGACCACAAAACCACCAGCAAATGGGATACCATCAAGAAGACCTGTGTTGAAGTAGCTACCGAAGTCTTGGGCTATAAGAAGAAGAACCACAAGGAATGGTCAACACCTGGAACATGGACAAAGATTGAGAAAAGGAAACAAGTGAAAGCCAAGAAGCTGAGCACCAAGTCACCAAGGCTCCAAGAAGCCTACAAAAACGAAGACAAGGAGGTTAAAGAGTGCCAGGAGTGACAAGAGGTCCTTTGTAGAAGGGTTGGCAGCAGAAGTCCTCAACATTGACATCAGTCCCCATACAGATGCGGAAGTAAAAAGCGCCATCAATGCCATGAAGTGTGGTAAAGCCCCAGGCATAGACTCCATTCATGCCGAGATGTTGAAGTCAGACAGCTATTAGAGTTCTGACTGACTTGTTCAAGACCATCGCGGACAAAGACACTATCCCAAGTGACTGGGCTAAAGGACTCATTGTAAAGTTCCCTAAGAAAGGCAACCTTCAAATTTGCAACAACTGGTGAGGAATCACACTCTTGCTCATCCCCAGTAAGTTTTTCTGCAGAGTTCTTCTTGGAAGAATCGAGACAGCTATTGACAGCAAGCTGAGGCAAGAACAAGGTGGAATCCAGAAGGGAAAAGGATGCACTGATCAGATCTTGCACTGAGGAATATCATAGAGCAGTGTCTGGAGAGGAATTGCCCATTGTATATCAACTTCATCAATTTCAAGAAAGCATTTGATAGTGACATCATGACACCCTGTGGAAGATTTTAAGATCCTATGGAGTTCCTCCAAAGATTCTTTCACTGATAGAGAAGTTTTACGACCACTTTGAATGCAGCGTCATCCTGAGTAATTCACCCTCTGAGTGGTTCCTAGAAAATTCCGGTGTTAGATAGGGCTGTATCCTCTCCCCCATCCTCTTCTTGATCGTCATCGACTGGGTTATGCAGAAAACAACAGATAAACCGAGTGGCATCCAGTGGACTTTATTCTCCATGTTAGAAGACCTCGACTTTGCCGATAATCTTGCAGTACTCTCAGTAAAGCTTGACCATCTGCAAGAGAAAACTGATAAACTAGACAGCTATGCAAAGCAAACTGGACTTAACATGAGTACCACCAAGACACAAGTGATGTGTATCAACACCAACTGCACCTGTTATCATTAATGGTGAACCACTTGAGTTTGTAGAGGACTTTACGTACCTGGGTAGTCTCATCAGTAGACACAATGGAGCCCAAAAAGACATCAAAGCAAGATTAGGGAAAGCCCACTGTGCTTTTGCCAAACTTCAGACCATTTGGAAGTCAAAGCTTGAACACAAAGATAAGGCTCCATAACAGTAACGTGAAGTCTCTCTTACTTTATGGCTCAGAGTGGTGGCGATTTGTAAAAAGGGGATATGGCAAAGATCAATGCCTTCCACAATGGATGCCTGAGGAAGATCTGCCGGGTATTCTGGTCTAATAGAATATCCAATGTGGAACTCTATAAAAAGACCGGCTGCAATTGTGTGGTCCTAGAGATCAAATGCCCACGCTTGCGATGGCTTGGACACATCCTTAGAATGGGTCAAGGCCGCATTCCTAAAGTCGCCCTGAGATGGACACCACCTGGCGTAGGACAGTGATAGCAGAACTGGCTGAGATGAAGCTTTCATGGGGCGAGGCACAGTCCATTGCAAAAGACCAAACCCGGTGGAGAGACATTGTTTGTTGCTGTTTCTATCCAAATTAAAAATCATCCCTTAAGTACTGTAATACAGTTGTCAACTGTACGCAAACTGACATGTTGTGTTTGTGTTGCATGTTATTGTTACATTGTTTCTACTGTCTGCAGAACCTGGAAAGAATCGTGAAATGTGTCGACAGTACGATCAACAAACTGTTCAGTGAGAATGTTCTGACTGCGGGTAAGTGTAAGGTGTGAGTCTAACAGACTACACATCTGTGAGTGTAAGGTGTAAGGTGTGAGTCTGACAGACTACACATCTGTGAGTGTGAGGTGTGAGTCTAACAGACTACACATCTGTGAGTGTAAGGTGTGAGTCTAACAGACTACACATCAGTGAGTGTAAGATGTGAGTCTAACATACTACACATCTGTGAGTGTAAGGTGTGAAGTGTGAGTCTTACAGACTACACATCTGTGAGTGTGAGGTGTGAGTCTTACAGACTACACATCAGTGAGTGTAAGGTGTGAGATGCGAGTCTAACAGACTACACATCAGTGAGTGTAAGGTGTGAGTCTAACAGACTACACAACTGTGAGTGTAAGGTGTGAGGAGTGAGTCTTACAGACTACACATCTGTGAGTGTGAGGTGTGAGTCTAACATACTACACATCTGTGAGTGTAATGTGTGAGGTGTGAGTCTTACAGACAACACATCTGTGAGTGTAAGGTGTGAGGTGTGAGTCTTACAGACTACACATCTGTGAGTGTAAGGTGTGAGGTGTGAGTCTTACAGACTACACATCAGTGAGTGTAAGGTGTGAGGTGTGAGTCTTACAGACTACACATCAGTGAGTGTAAGGTGTGAGATGTGAGTCTAACATACTACACATCAGTGAGTGTAAGGTGTGAGTCTTACAGACTACACATCTGTGAGTGTAATGTGTGAGGTGTGAGTCTTACAGACAACACATCTGTGAGTGTAAGGTGTGAGGTGTGAGTCTTACAGACTACACATCTGTGAGTCTTACAGACTACAAGGTGTGAGGTGTGAGTCTTACAGACTACACATCAGTGAGTGTAAGGTGTGAGTCTTACAGACTACACATCTGTGAGTGTAATGTGTGAGGTGTGAGTCTTACAGACAACACATCTGTGAGTGTAAGGTGTGAGTCTTAAAGACTACACATCAGTGAGTGTAAGGTGTAAGTCTAACAGACTACACATCTGTGAGTGTAAGGTGTGAGGAGTGAGTCTTACAGACTACACATCTGTGAGTGTAAGGTGTGAGTCTTAAAGACTACACATCAGTGAGTGTAAGGTGTAAGTCTAACAGACTACACATCTGTGAGTGTAAGGTGTGAGGAGTGAGTCTTACAGACTACACATCTGTGAGTGTAAGGTGTGAGTCTTAAAGACTACACATCAGTGAGTGTAAGGTGTAAGTCTAACAGACTACACATCTGTGAGTGTAAGGTGTGAGGTGTGAGTCTTACAGACTACACATCTGTGAGTGTAAGGTGTGAGGAGTGAGTCTTACAGACTACACATCTGTGAGTGTGAGGTATGAGTCTTACATACTACATCAGTGAGTGTAAGGTGTGAGTCCAATACTACACATCTGTGAGTGTAAGGTATGAGTCCAATACTACACATCTGTGAGTGTAAGGTGTGAGTCCAATACTACACATCTGTGAGTGTAAGCTGTAGTGGTGTTCTTATCAAAGCATGATTTATATAATTATCTTATAATGCTTATTGTCACTTTTTTGTATAAATATAAAAATATACAAGAAAAATCCAATTTTTCTCTGTGCTGTATGGCACAAACTATTGCCATTTTATGGCAGTCTAAAAATTACTGAGTCATCACGCATTTACTTAATTTATGTATGATTTCTCGAGTTGTTGTTATTGCCTAAACCTAAGTATGTCTATGTGGTTTGGTTATATGTGGCTTGGTTGTATGTGTGTGGTTTGGTTGTATGTCAGTGGTTTGGTTATATGTATGTAGTTTGGTTGTATGTGTGTGGTATGATTGTGGTATGATTGTATGTCAGTGGTTTGGTTATATGTATGTAGTTTGGTTGTATGTGTGTGGTATGATTGTGGTATGATTGTATGTCAGTGGTTTGGTTATATGTATGTAGTTTGGTTGCATGTCTCTGGTATGATTGTATGTCTTGTTTGGTTTTATGTATCTGTGATTTGGTTGTATCTGTGTGGTATGGTTGTTTGTTTGGTTTGATTGTATATCTAGTTTGCTTGTGTGTATCTGTTGTTTGGTTATATGTGTGGTTTGGCTGTATATGTGTGGTATGGTTGTCTGTGGTTTGGTTGTATGTATCTGTGTTTTGGTTGTGTTTGTGGTTTGGTTGTATGTGTGTGGTTTGGTTGTATGTGCATGTGTATGGTTTGGTTGTATGTGTATGTGTGTGGTTTGGTTGTATGTGTGTGGTTTGGTTGTATGTGGTTTGGTTTGGTTGTATGTATCTGTGGTTTGGTTATGTGTCTGTGGTTTCAGGGATCGATCTGGAAAAAGACATGCATGTGCCCCAAATCAGTTGATTAAAATTTTATTAATTAATTTGCAAGATAAAATGATCGCTTAAATAACCTGGTAAATGTGAACATTACTTTTCTTTAATATTAGGCATGTAATCATGTTATTATTTAACTTGTTTTGAATTCTATTCAGGACTGTCTACGCAATATATTTCTGGATGCAAAATATATAACCATCAATATTAAAGTGCTCAGAAATGTAAAGTTTTTTTTCTTCAAAATATGTAATGTTACAAAACTAGATACATTCTGGATAGGTGTGCCCCATTTTTTGTGGACTGGTCATACTAAGTCTGCAGCTCCAAGGATAGGGAGATTCTAACTGAGAAATATGATGCAGCAGTATGTGACATTGAGTGACAATGATTCATATATGAGAGAGCATCAACTAAAAATATTCAATAAACTATGTTGATTAAACATTAAAAAACTCCGATGAACAGATGTATGGAATAGCCTCACTCAGTCTGCGGTTGAGATTGCATCATAGTTTTTTGAGACGAAATTAGATTATAAATTGTTGGAAAATCACCCAATTAAATTATACTACACAGTATAACTATTACATGTAAGACTAGAACATAGCATTGTCTTTTTTCCAAAGTTTATGACCCAGGGTGACGGGGGCATTTGTAAAGAATACGTGTACTATTTGTGAGCCTTGATGATGGAGGCATGACTGATAAACATGCTTTAAATTTTTGTTATTTTGTTCGTTTATTATTATTATGCATTTAAAAACGTGCATATAGTGTAGATGTATGGATGGATATTATTTTGTATAGATGTGAACGGATTTCACGGCAAGAGTTGAAAGTTGACGATGGGCGATAATATGGTATCGGCCGCAACAAACCCTGTTCACGGTGCTTGTCTAAAGCTTATAAACAATGTAAATGACAGGCAAGGGGTAGGCAATGCGCAAAGGTATTGGTTAGAATGTTCGCGGCGCCTGTCTGCGTCTTTTGGGCACATGCAGCAAAAAAGTATGTAGCATTCCAGTGTACAACGTGTCATTGACGTGTTTCCACACTCCAACAAGGGAATCCCTGGGTTTGCTTGTATGTGCACGGTTTGGTTGTATGTGCATGGTTTGGTTGTACGTGTCTGTGGTTTGGTTGTGTGTGTCTGATACTGTCTGTGGTTTGGTTGTGTGTGTGTAGTTTGATTGTATGTGTGTGGTTTGGTTGTATGTGCCTGGTTTCGTTGTATGTGCCTGGTTTCGTTGTATGTGCCTGGTTTCGTTGTATGTGCCTGGTTTCGTTGTATGTCTGGTTTGGTTGCAGCCAACAGCTGCTTGCTGCTACTGGTTGGTAACCTTGGTGACGGCGTGGTCAAGCTGAGAGAATCAACTCTGCTGTCATTTGTGGTGCGGCAGTGTCAGATGCAAAGGTCATTCAGCAACAAGTACCTCGAGACTCTACTGACCCTCACTCACAGGGTCAGTATTGACCACTGTTGTCACTCTTTATATTACTGATGGTCGTTGGGAGGGTAAATAGGTGCACAGAAAAGGTGATGTTGATGTATGTTTTAAATGCTTTATAAAAGGGTTTAATGTTTTGGTTATTCTGATTCTTTATTCAGCTCTTGTGCATTTATGTTTTTCTCTCTTGACAGATGACAGACAGACAGATGGATGGACAGACGGACGGACATACAGACAGACAGAGATATGGACTGACGGACAGACAGAGACACAGACAGACACAAAAACACAAAGAGGACAGATCGACATATAGCAGGACAGATCGACAGATGTATACACAGAGAGACAGACAGACATACTGATGGACAAACATATAGATGGACAGCTGTACAGACTGCCTTAGTGGGAATCTCCCTGACCCTCACATAATAATTTATATACAATTCTGTGATCATTATGCATTTACATATTCACTTATTGAGTTATATGTATATGGGTCAAAATAAAAACTACTGTCTGTCTGTCTGTCTGTCATATTCTAAGTCTGTCATCTTTCAGCTGATAGAGCTCCTCACCACCAATCTGTCTGTCTGTCATGTTCTAAGTGTCTGTCATCTTTCAGCTGATAGAGCTCCATATCACCAATCTGTCTGTCTGTCTGTCATGTTCTAAGTGTCTATCATCTTTCAACTGATAGAGCTCCACATCACCAATCTGTCTGTCTGTCTGTCATGTTCTAAGTGTCTATCATCTTTCAACTGATAGAGCTCCACATCACCAATCTGTCTGTCTGTCTGTCATGTTCTAAGTGTTTATCATCTTTCAGGTGGTAGAGCTGCTCACCACCAATCTTCCAGTCGTCTTCCTCACAGACCTGCTGGGACCACAGTCCCTCCTGCACAGACTCAGGTTCGCCCACTCAAAGGAGGTCAGTGGTTAGCAACAGGGGTTATAGCTACATTACAATGGGGGAGCATAGCTACATTACAACAAGGGGTTCACAGTGGGGTATCTCACAGCTACATTACAACACAGTTAATTTTGGAATTATTTGATACAGGAAAGATAATAGTTATTAGAAGTACTGTGATAAAAACAAAGACATTGTGAGTTGTGACTTGTACAAATTTGACAAGTATTGGCATTTGTTTAACACTTTTGATATTGAAATAGAAGTTTATTTTAGGTATATTTAGCCTTATTTTGTACCATGTTGTTTTCTGGTAATTTTGTCATGCCTAAATTTTAGTACACCTAAAACAGTGTCTGTGTGTATAGCATTGACAGAGCCATTGAGATGAGCCTATACTTGTAGTGTCTGTGTGCATAGCATTGACATAGGCAGTGAGACGAGCCTGTACTTGCAGATGCTGGCGAGTCTGATGGCTGTGTACCACATCATCATGGGCATCAAGAACGTACCCCTGCTGGAGGAAGCCTACAGGTGGGTCAGTGCGGGAAACTCCTGCTTCTGTCTACATGGCACACCTTTATAGAAAGTCAACAGTGGTAGCTGTGTGCCAGTGGTGCTGACCGAGTGTCAGTGATGTTACTTGACTATCAGTGATGTTGGTTGAGTGTCAGTGGTGTTGGCCGAGTGTTTCTGGTGTTGACTGAGCATTAGTGGTGTTGGTTGAGTGTCAGTGGTGTTGACTGAGTGTGAGTGTTGTTGGCTGAGTGCCAGTGGTGTTACTTCAGTGTCAGTGGTGTTGATGGAGGGTCAGTGGTGTTGGCTGGGTGTCAGTGGTGGTAGTTAGTGACAGTGTTGTTGGTTGGGTATCAGTGGTGGCATTTGAGTGTCAGTTGTGTTGGCTGAGTGGTAGTGGTGTTGGCTGAGTGCTAGTGTTGTTGGCTGAGTGTCAGTGGTGTTATTTGAGTGTCAGTTGTGTTGGCTGAGTATCTGCTGTCCTAGTGGTACTGGCTGAGTGTCAGTGGTGTTGGCTGAGTGTCATAAGTGTTGGCTGAGTGTCAGTGGTGTTGGCTGAGTGTCAGTGGTCTTGGCTGAGTGTCAGTTGTGTTTGCTGAGTCCTAGTGGTATTGGCTGAGTGTCAGTGGTCTTGGCTGAGTCCTTGTGGTATTGGCTGAATGTCAGTGGTGTTACTTGAGTGACAGTGGTATTACTTGAGTGACAGTGGTGTTACTTGAGTGACAGCGGTGTTACTTGAGTGACAGTGGTGTTACTTGAGTGACAGTGGTGTTAGCTGATTTCAGTTTATTAACTTGTACTTGTCATTGTTTACTGTAGACATGTATTTGGTGACCTAGAGGTCATTGCAATAGATATGTACTTGGTGACCTAACGGACTTTCTTTGTTATAGACATGTACTTGGTGACCTAAAGGTCATTGTTTGCTCTAGACATGTATTTTGTGACCTGGAGGTCATTATTTGCTGTAGATAAGCACTTGGTTGCCTAGAGATCATTGTGTGCTGTAAACGTGTACTTGATGACCTTGAGGTCATTGTTTGCTGTAGACATGTACTTGGTGACCTAGAGGTCATTGTTTGCTGTAGACATGTACTTGGTGACGTTGAGGTCATTGTTTGCTGTAGACATGTACTTGGTGACCTAGAGGTCATTGTTTGCTGTAGACATGTACTTGGTTGCCTAGAGATCATTGTGTGCTGTAAACATGTACTTGATGACCTTGAGGTCATAGTTTGCTGTAGACATGTACTTGGTGACGTTGAGGTCATTGTTTGCTGTAGACATGTACTTGGTGACGTTGAGGTCATTGTTTGCTGTAAACATGTACTTGATGACCTTGAGGTCATAGTTTGCTGTAGACATGTACTTGGTGACGTTGAGGTCATTGTTTGCTGTAGACATGTAATTTGTGACCTAGAGGTCATTGTTTGCTGTAGACATGTACTTGGTGACCTTGAGGTCGCCTACAACGTGCTGCTGCGGAATGCATCCAGTGACTACCGCTGCCTGCTGGTGCCCACTGACCACAATCCCTTCAGTGAGATGGACTACAACATAGAGGCAGCAGAGGCGGCCATTGTCTTTGACGTATGCGCTCTTGCCGAGATAGGCAATGCCAAGAACAACCTCATCGGGGTCAGTTGTACTTGCAGTAGTCATATTGATAATAATATGGTAACTGTTGTAATAATGTTCTTATAGGTATAAAATCTGATACTGTTATATTCATGTTAATTTTATATGTACAAAATATGTGTTTTGTTTTGTTAGCTCATGTTACACAGGTAAGCCTTCATCAGAGTTAACATGAGTTGCTTAGTGATGTCATGTGAATAAGTTGGTTGTAGTCACATGACATGGTTTATTAATTGTCTTGCAGTATCTTTGTCTCGTTCAGTCGTAGATGTGGGTGTTGTCTCGCAGTATCTTTGTCTCGTTCTGTCGTAGATGTGGGCGTCGTCTCCCAGTACCTTTGTCTCGTTCTGTCGTAGATGTGGGCGTTGTCTCCCAATATCTTTACCTTGTTCTGTCGTAGATGTGGGCGTTGTCTCCCAGTATCTTTGTCTTGTTCTGTCGTAGATGTGCGCATTGTCTCCCAGTATCTTTGTCTTGTTCTGTCGTAGATGTGCGCATTGTCTCCCAGTATATTTGTCTTGTTCTATCATAGATGTGGGCATTGTCTCCCAGTATCTTTGTCTTGTTCTGTCGTAGATGTGGGCATTGTCTCCCAGTATGTTTGTCTTGTTCTGTCATAGATGTGGGCGTTGTTTACTTGTATCTTTGTCTTGTTCTGTCATAGATGTGGACATTGTCTCCCTGTATCTTTGCTTTGTTCTGTCGTGTATATATATGGGCGTTGTCTCCCTGTATCTTTGTTTTGTTCTGTCGTAGATGTGGGCGTTGTATCCCAATATCTTTGTCCTGTTCTCTTGTAGATGTGGGCATTGTCTGCCAGTATTTTTGTGTTGTTCTGTCGTAGATGTGGGCGTTGTCTCCCAGTATCTTTGTGTTGTTCTGTCCTAGATGTGGGCACTATCTCCCAGTATCTTTGACCTGCTGGCCCACCGTCTGCTGCCATCCAAGCCGAGTGTGTTGGTGCAGTATCCGGCTGTTCAGTTTGTCTTTCTCCAGATCCTCTATTCGCACTGCTCCAGGTGAGTTATCAAAACAGCTTTGCCATGTGTTTCTAAAACTTACACATATTTTCCTACAAATGATTCTAACTGATATGTTGTGCATATATGGTGGTTCAACTAGTTTCACTGTTGCAGTGTGAAAAGTGTCATGTTTTAACATTATACTGAGGAGACTTCAGGTAGTTGTGGCAAAGTGTACTGTAGCAAGGCGCACTGTAGCAAGGTGCGCTGTAGCAAGGTGCACTGTAGCAAGGGCTGTTGTGAAGTGTAAACATCACCCCATACAGCAGATGTACATGTGAACGAGGATCAAGGTGCTGACGTGATCAGTCGTTTTATTATTGTTTTTATAACTTGCCCCGCTCTCCCCTACATGTGTACGATCAAGTGATGTACTTATAAGATACCCACCACTTCATACACTGTACTTGACTATGAAAGTTAATTTCTCTCTATGGTTGGAGAGAGAGTGTGGAGGGCGTCTCAACCTCCCAGATCACACTTGTGTGGGGCTAACAGCCTGGCTCCCACCGTCCACCAATGTTTAGATCCCAATTCCTCCCACTTCCCTTAAGTTGTGGTTGGACGGTTCACCAAGTGATGACACAGACCTGGGACATGTGATGACAATGACCTGGGGTATGTGATGACACTGACCTGGGACATGTGATGACACTGACATTGGACGTGTGATGACACAGACCTGGGACATGTGATGACAATGATCTGGGGTATGTGATGACACTGACCTGGGACATGTGATGACACTGACCTTGGACATGTGATGACACTGACCTGGGACATGTGATGAAACTGACCTGGGACATGTGATGACATTGACCTGGGACATGTGATGACACTGACCTGGGGCATGTGATGACACTGACCTGGGATATGTGATGACATTGACATGGGACATGTGATGACACTGACCTGGGACATGTGATGACACTGACCTGGGACACGTGATGATACTGACCTGGGACACGTGATGAAACTGACCTGGGACATGTGATGACATTGACCTGGGATGTGTGATGACATTGACCTGGGGCGTGTGATGACACTGACCTGGGACATGTGATGACACTGACCTGGGACATGTGATGATACTGACCTGGGACATGTGATGTCACTGACCTGGGACATGTGATGTTACTGACCTTGGGCATATGATGGCACTGACCTGGGATATGTGATGACACTGACCTGGGGCATGTGATGACACTGACCTGGGACATGTGATGACACTGACCTGGGTAAGTGATGACACTGACCTGGGACATGTGATGACAGTGACCTGGAGCGTGTGATGACACAGACCTGGGACACGTGATGACACTGACCAGGGTATGTGATGACATTGACCTGGAAAATGTGATGTCACTGACTTGGGATGTGATGACACTGACCTGGGAAATGTGATGTCACTGACCTGGGATGTGATGACACTGACCTGACTTGTCTGTTGTAGACATGGTCACTTCATCTCCAGCAGTAACCTGATCACGCAGAACACGATCCTCGAAGGCTCTCTGCTCGCTACGGTCAGTCCATCCACTGGTGGTCACTTCGGCACTGTCCTACAGCTGCTACACGACCTCCTGGCCAGCAACGTCACACCATATGACAGCAGGTACACTCATGTCACACCATACGACAGCAGATACACTCATGTCACACAATATGACATCAGTACACTCATGTCATACCACATAACAGCAGGTACACTCATGTCACGCCATACGACACCAGGTGCACTACTCATGTCACACCATATGACAGAATGTACACACATGCCACGCCATGTGACAGCAGGTACACTCATGTCACACCATATGACAGCAGGTACACTCATGTCATACCATATGACAGCAGGTACACTCTACTCATGTCAAACCATTTAAAAGCATATACACTCATGTCACACATTATGACAGCAGGTTCACTACTACTCATGTAACACCATATGACAGCAGGTACACTCTACTCATGTCACATCATATGACAGCTGGTACACTCTACTCATATCACACCATATGACATGAGGGTGTGGGGTGTTACATGAGTGTGTAGGGTATTTCATGATGGATGTGGGGGTTACACGAGAGAGTCGGCTGTTTCATGAGGATTTGTTGGTGTTTCAGTGTTCTGGCCCTCAAGTGGTTTCAAGAGATCACTGAGGCACTGGTGAACCTACAACACATCTACAAGTCACAGGAATTCCACGCCCTTGTGTCTGCCCTCATCACTCTAGGTAAGACCTTGTCACCCTCCTGTAGTTCCACACCCTTGTATCTCTCCTCATCACTCTAGGTAAGACCTTGACACCCTCCTGTAGTTCCACACCCTTGTATCTTCCCTCATCACTCTAGGTAAGACCTTGACACCCTCCTGTAGTTACACACCCTTGTATCTGCCCTCATCACTCTAGGTAAGACCTTGACACCCTCCTGTAGTTCCACACCCTTGTATCTGCCCTCATCACTCTAGGTAAGACCTTGACATCCTCCTGTAGTTCCACACCTTTGTGTCTGCCCTCATCACTCTAGGTAAGGCCTTGTCACCCTCCTGTAGTTCCACACCCTTGTATCTGTCCTCACCACTCTAGGTAAGACCTTGTCACCCTCCTGTAGTTCCACACCCTTGTCTCTACCATGATCATTCTAGGTAAGACCTTGACACCCTCCTGTAGTTCCACATCCTTGTCTCTGCCCTCATCATTCTAGGTAAGACCTTGTCACCCTCCTGTAGTTCCACACCCTTGTATCTGCCCTCATCACTCTAGGTAAGACCTTGTCACCCTCCTGTAGTTCCACACCCTTGTATCTGCCCTCATCACTCTAGGTAAGACCTTGTCACCCTCCTGTAGTTCCACACCCTTGTGTCTGCCCTCATCACTCTAGGTAAGGCCTTGTCACCCTCCTGTAGTTCCACACCCTTGTCTCTGCCCTCATCACTCTAGGTAAGACCTTGTCACCCTCCTGTAGTTCCACACCCTTGTATCTGCCCTCATCACTCTAGGTAAGACCTTGTCACCCTCCTGTAGTTCCACACCCTTGTATCTGCCCTCATCACTCTAGGTAAGACCTTGACACCCTCCTGTAGTTCCACACCCTTGTATCTGCCCTCATCACTCTATGTAAGACCTTGTCACCCTCCTGTAGTTCCACACCCTTGTCTCTGCCATGATCATTCTAGGTAAGACCTTGTCACCCTCCTGTAGTTCCACGCCCTTGTGTCTGCCCTCATCACTCTAGGTAAGACCTTGTCACCCTCCTGTAGTTCCACGCCCTTGTGTCTGCCCTCATCACTCTAGGTAAGACCTTGTCACCCTCCTGTAGTTCCACACCCTTGTGTCTGCCCTCATCACTCTAGGTAAGACCTTGTCACCCTCCTGTAGTTCCACACCCTTGTCTCTGCCCTCATCACTCTAGGTAAGACCTTGTCACCCTCCTGTAGTTCCACACCCTTGTGTCTGCCCTCATCACTCTAGGTAAGACCTTGTCACCCTCCTGTAGTTCCACACCCTTGTCTCTGCCCTCATCACTCTAGGTAAGACCTTGTCACCCTCCTGTAGTTCCATACCCTTGTGTCTGCCCTCATCACTCTATGTAAGACCTTGTCACCCTCCTGTAGTTCCACACCCTTGTATCTTCCCTCATCACTCTAGGTAAGACCTTGACACCCTCCTGTAGTTACACACCCTTGTATCTGCCCTCATCACTCTAGGTAAAACCTTGACACCCTCCTGTAGTTCCACACCCTTGTATCTGCCCTCATCACTCTAGGTAAGACCTTGACATCCTCCTGTAGTTCCACACCTTTGTGTCTGCCCTCATCACTCTAGGTAAGGCCTTGTCACCCTCCTGTAGTTCCACACCCTTGTATCTGTCCTCACCACTCTAGGTAAGACCTTGTCACCCTCCTGTAGTTCCACACCCTTGTCTCTACCATGATCATTCTAGGTAAGACCTTGACACCCTCCTGTAGTTCCACACCCTTGTATCTGCCCTCATCACTCTATGTAAGACCTTGTCACCCTCCTGTAGTTCCACACCCTTGTCTCTGCCATGATCATTCTAGGTAAGACCTTGTCACCCTCCTGTAGTTCCACGCCCTTGTATCTGCCCTCATCACTCTAGGTAAGACCTTGTCACCCTCCTGTAGTTCCACGCCCTTGTGTCTGCCCTCATCACTCTAGGTAAGACCTTGTCACCCTCCTGTAGTTCCACACCCTTGTGTCTGCCCTCATCACTCTATGTAAGACCTTGTCACCCTCCTGTAGTTCCACACCCTTGTCTCTGCCCTCATCACTCTAGGTAAGACCTTGTCACCCTCCTGTAGTTCCACACCCTTGTGTCTGCCCTCATCACTCTATGTAAGACCTTGTCACCCTCCTGTAGTTCCACACCCTTGTCTCTGCCCTCATCATTCTAGGTAAGACCTTGTCACCCTCCTGTAGTTCCATACCCTTGTGTCTGCCCTCATCACTCTATGTAAGACCTTGTCACCCTCCTGTAGTTCCACACCCTTGTATCTTCCCTCATCACTCTAGGTAAGACCTTGACACCCTCCTGTAGTTACACACCCTTGTATCTGCCCTCATCACTCTAGGTAAAACCTTGACACCCTCCTGTAGTTCCACACCCTTGTATCTGCCCTCATCACTCTAGGTAAGACCTTGACATCCTCCTGTAGTTCCACACCTTTGTGTCTGCCCTCATCACTCTAGGTAAGGCCTTGTCACCCTGCTGTAGTTCCACACCCTTGTATCTGTCCTCACCACTCTAGGTAAGACCTTGTCACCCTCCTGTAGTTCCACACCCTTGTCTCTACCATGATCATTCTAGGTAAGACCTTGACACCCTCCTGTAGTTCCACATCCTTGTCTCTGCCCTCATCATTCTAGGTAAGACCTTGTCACCCTCCTGTAGTTCCACACCCTTGTATCTGCCCTCATCACTCTAGGTAAGACCTTGACACCCTCCTGTAGTTCCACACCCTTGTATCTGCCCTCATCACTCTAGGTAAGACCTTGACACCCTCCTGTAGTTCCACACCTTTGTGTCTGCCCTCATCACTCTAGGTAAGGCCTTGTCACCCTCCTGTAGTTCCACACCCTTGTCTCTGCCCTCATCACTCTAGGTAAGACCTTGTCACCCTCCTGTAGTTCCACACCCTTGTATCTGCCCTCATCACTCTAGGTAAGACCTTGACACCCTCCTGTAGTTCCACACCCTTGTATCTGCCCTCATCACTCTAGGTAAGACCTTGACACCCTCCTGTAGTTCCACACCCTTGTATCTGCCCTCATCACTCTATGTAAGACCTTGTCACCCTCCTGTAGTTCCACACCCTTGTCTCTGCCATGATCATTCTAGGTAAGACCTTGTCACCCTCCTGTAGTTCCACGCCCTTGTATCTGCCCTCATCACTCTAGGTAAGACCTTGTCACCCTCCTGTAGTTCCACGCCCTTGTATCTGCCCTCATCACTCTATGTAAGACCTTGTCACCCTCCTGTAGTTCCACGCCCTTGTCTCTGCCCTCATCATTCTAGGTAAGACCTTGTCACCCTCCTGTAGTTCCACACCCTTGTGTCTGCCCTCATCACTCTATGTAAGACCTTGTCACCCTCCTGTAGTTCCACACCCTTGTCTCTGCCCTCATCACTCTAGGTAAGACCTTGTCACCCTCCTGTAGTTCCACACCCTTGTGTCTGCCCTCATCACTCTATGTAAGACCTTGTCACCCTCCTGTAGTTCCACACCCTTGTCTCTGCCCTCATCATTCTAGGTAAGACCTTGTCACCCTCCTGTAGTTCCATACCCTTGTGTCTGCCCTCATCACTCTGTAAGACCTTGTCACCCTCCTGTAGTTCCACACCCTTGTCTCTGCCCTCATCATTCTAGGTAAGACCTTGTCACCCTCCTGTAGTTCCACACCCTTGTCTCTGCCCTCATCGCTCTATGTAAGACCTTGTCACCCTCCTGTAGTTCCACACCCTTGTCTCTGCCCTCATCGCTCTATGTAAGACCGTGTCACCCTCCTGTAGTTCCACATCCTTGTATCTGCCCTCATCACTCTATGTAAGACCGTGCCACCCTCCTGTAGTTCCACACCCTTGTCTCTGCCCTCATCACTCTAGGTAAGACCTTGCCACCCTCCTGTAGTTCCACACCCTTGTGTCTGCCCTCATCACTCTAGGTAAGACCTTGTCACCCTCCTGTAGTTCCACACCCTTGTGTCTGCCCTCATCACTCTAGGTAAGACCTTGTCACCCTCCTGTAGTTCCACACCCTTGTCTCTGCCCTCATCACTCTAGGTAAGACCTTGTCACCCTCCTGTAGTTCCACACCCTTGTCTCTGCCCTTATCACTCTAGGTAAGACCTTGTCACCCTCCTTTAAACTGATGTTGTTGCAGGTTTCTCGGATGAGAGTGACATCTCTACACAAGCCTGCCAGTGTCTTGTGTCGATACTTAAGAGCACAAACAACTGTCATACTGTTGTCATCATTAAACGGTAGGTGGCAGCACTCTTCAGCATGTCTTTAGAACACCTCTGTCAGTTGGGGAATGTATTCAGTGAGTTTTGGCTTCCCTTTATATACTGTCTGTTGGGCTGGTTGATTCCAGTCAGACAGGGATCCACAAGCTGTATTTAGTAAAATAATAATTGACTTCTTTGGCAGTCATCAGAATAAATAAAACTAAGTACAATATATGCATTTGTAAAAAAAATATTTGAAAAGTAATGGACTATTCTCAGGTTCTGTTGGATCTATCATTACTCTTTGTTAATACCATGCATTACTATTAGGGAAAAACATATCTGTACATGTGCATGCAGAGGTGTGTGTGTGTTGTAGGTGTGTCATTATTGAACTGTGTGTTGTAGGTGTGTTACTATTAAACTGTGTGTATTGTAGGTGTGACACTATTAACATGTATGTGTTGTAGGTGTGTTGGTATTAAACTGTTTGGTGTTGTAGGTGTGTCACTATTAAACTGTGTGTTGTAAGTGTGTCACTATTAAACTGTGTGTGTTGTAGGTGTGGCACTATTAACATGTGTGTGTTGTAGGTGTGTTGGTATTAAACTGTGTGTGTTGTAGGTGTGTCATTATTACATCCGTGTATGATGTATATGTGTTACTATTACCCTTGTGTATGCTGTACGTCACATTACCTGAGTGTTATAGGTGTGTTACTATTACCTGTGTGTGTCGCGGGTGTGTTACTATTACCTGTGTGTTGTTAGTGTGGTACCATTACTGTGTGCTGCTGGCATCATACCGTTACGTTGTGTATGTTGTAGATGTGTTACTATTACTGTGTATGTTGTAAGTGTATTACCATTACAGTGTGTATTACAGGTGTGTTATTATTACTCTGTTCTTTGTGTGTTACCATTACATGTGTTGTAGGTGTGCTGAGCTGTGTTGGGCGAGACTGAGTGAGACAAACCCAAGAGTGAGGGAAGAGTTTGTCTCCCTCCGCTGCCTTCTTCCCACCTCCATCCCCCCTGGGTCTGTACAGCACATTATATCTCCCTCCTTTCCACCTCCATCCTCCCTGGGTCTGTACAGCACACTGTATCTCCCTCCTTCCCACCTCCATCCTCCCTGGGTCTACAGCACACTATATCTCCCTCCTTCCCACCTCCACCCTCCCTGGGTCTACAGCACATTATATCTCCCTCCTTTCCACCTCCATCCTCCCTGGGTCTGTACAACACACTATATCTCCCTCCTTCCCACCTCCATCCTCCCTGGGTCTGTACAGCACACTATATCTCCCTCCTTCCCACCTCCATCCTCCCTGGGTCTGTACAGCACACTATATCTCCGTCCTTCCCACCTCTACCCTCCCTGGGTCTACAACAGACTATATCTCCTTCCTTCCCACCTCCATCCTCCCTGGGTCTGTACAACACACTATATCTCCCTCC
Source organism: Paraescarpia echinospica (assembly GCA_020002185.1). Taxonomy (NCBI): domain Eukaryota; kingdom Metazoa; phylum Annelida; class Polychaeta; order Sabellida; family Siboglinidae; genus Paraescarpia; species Paraescarpia echinospica. The sequence goes on along the minus strand of CM034535.1, from coordinate 15,174,021 downwards.
TTCCCACCTTCCACCCTCCCTGGGTCTACAACACACTATATCTCCCTCCTTCCCACCTCCATCCACCCTGGGTCTACAACACACTATATCTCCCTCCTTCCCACCTCCATCCTCCCTGGGTCTACAACAAACTATATCTCCTTCCTTCCCACCTCCATCCTCCCTGGGTCTGTACAGCACACTATGTCTCCCTCCTTCCCACCTCCATCCTCGCTGGGTCAGTACAACACACTATGTATGCCTCCTTCCCACCTCCATCCTCCCTGGGTCTGTACAGCACACTCTATCTCCCTCCTTCCCACCTCCATCCTCCCTGGGTCTACAACACACTATATCTCCCTCCTTTCCACCTCCATCCTCCCTGGGTCTACAACACACTATATCTCCCTCCTTCCCACCTCCATCCTCCCTGGGTCTACAACACACTATATCTCCCTCCTTCCCACCTCCATCCTCCCTGGGTCTGTTCAGCACACTACAAATCTGAGTAATAAATGTTTTAAACAGACAAAAAAGTTATTGAATCTTGAATATATGTACATAGTATTACATAGGATTAATGTAAGTACAGTCTGTATGTTTGTAACATTGTGTACCAGGAAGTGACAGAAAACCCCACTGACTGGGCTAATCACCCATCCAGGGGAAACAATACGATTACAGAAACCAAAATGAAAACTCTTCGTACTAACACCAAACCTCAAGATGATGCCTCCCCAGAGAGCAACATGACGCGAGCTGATGAAAGCCTTCAGGAAATCAGACCGCCGATAGATCATCTACTTACCGCCAAGCGAAAAAAAACCAGAATAGGCCCCTGGAATGTCTGGACCATGTACCAAACAGGGAAGGCGGCCCAAGTGACGCACGAAATGAAGAAATACAATGTACAGGTGCTGGGTCTCAGTGAGACCAGATGGAATGGAGCCGGACATAGAAAGCTTGTTACAGGAGAACACATAATCCACTCCGGACATGAAGACGAAGACCATGCACACACACATGGAGTCGCAATAATGGCAACACAATGTGCCAAGATAGCTTTGATAGAGTGGAACCCTGTGTCACCAAGAATTATTACAGCAAGATTCAAGTCAAAAGGGAGAAACGTTAGTGTGATTCATTGATATACTCCAGTGAACAGTGACACTGAAGAAGCAAAACAAGAATTCTATGACAGACTGTATTAGATGACATACCAAGGAGAAAGATAGCAGTTCTAATGGGTGACATCAATGCAAAAGTTGGCTGAGACAAGACAGGCAAAGAAGAAGTAATGGGAAAAATGGAATCGGGGTCATGAATGAAAATGGAAAACTTTTCACAGATTTCTGTGCTTTTAATGACCTAGTTATTGGTGGTAGTGTCTTCCCACACAAACAGTACACAAAGCAACATGTGTGTCACCAGATAGAAAACAGAGAACCAAATCGACCCCATAACTATCAGCAGGAAATGGAGAAGAAGTCTTCTAGATACACGGGTGAAGAGAGAAGGAGACTTGGCATCAGACCATCATCTACTAATTGGAACACTCAGAATTAAACTGAAAAAATACGAAAAAGTAATTGGAACACATCAACTCTACAATGTGGGGAAGCTAAAGTCAAGAAAAACAAAACTAGAGTTCAACTGTGCAATGAGAAACAAGTTTGAAGCACTGGAAGACATGATGGAAGACTCCATAGACACTATCTGGGACACACTGCAAGAAACCTGAAATGCTTGCAAAGAAGTTCTCGGCAAGAAGGAGAGAACACACAAGGTGTGGCTGTCGACAGAAACATGGACACTGGTCAAAGAAAGGAAGCAAACGACGCAAATGGTCAATCACTGCAGAACAGAAGAAGAGAAACAAGAACAACAAGGAAAGTACTGGAAACTCAAAAAAGTGATCAGGAAAAATGCAAGAAAAGACAAGCAAAACTACATCAATGACCTAGCAACACAAGCTGAAATGGCAGCACACCGAAGAGACATGAAGGAAGTATACGATATAACAAGAACACTGGCCGGGAAAAGGCGGAACCCCCCAAAACCAATGAAAAACAAAGAAGGAAAAACCATAAACAAAGAAGCAGAGCAACGATCAAGATGACAGGAACACTTCAAAGAAATCCGCAACAGAGATCCACCGGCAGAAAGACCAGACATACCAATAGCTGACATGCTATTAAATGTTGACATAAGCCCACCTTCAAAGGCTGAAATAAGTAGAGCACTGAAGACGTTGAATAATGGAAAGGCTCCAGGACCGGATGGCATACCACCAGACGCCCTGAAAGCAGACCCGATAACGACAGCAGATATGATGTACGAACTGTTTCTGAAGATCTGGGTAAAAGGGGAAGTCCCAACAGCATTGGAAAATGGATACCTTGTCAGATTACCAAAGAAAGGTGACTTGGGAATGTGCAAGAACTGAAGAGGAATTACACTACTCTCAGTACCAAGTAAAGTATTCTCATGCATTATTTTGGCCAGACTGGAGGGAACACTAGACGACCACCTACGTGAAGAACAAGCTGGATTTAGACAAGACAAATCATGTAATATAGAGCCACCTTGAGAATAATCATAGAACAGTCAATCGAGTGGCAGTCACCCCTCTATATCAACTTCATAGATTTTGAGAAAGTTTTTGACAGTGGACAGTGAGATCATCTGGATGCTGATGCAACACTATGGTATTCCGGCAAAGTTCATAACAGTAATCAGACATATGTGTGACAACTCCACGTGCCAAGTTATATAGAATGGGAAACTGTCTGAAACATTACAAGTAAAGATTGGTGTAAGACAAGGGTGACTCTTGATGGTGAACAACACACAACAAGCAAAGGTAAAGATCAAGGGAATGGATATAGAAGAGGACAAAAAATTACCTTTCTTGGCAGTGACAGTTCGGAACCACCTGGAAGGAAAAGAAGAAGACTGCTAACAACAGAGTGCAATGGAGAAGCTTTGTTTCGGCCCTATGCTCTTATCAGAGCGAAAAGGATTAAGTAAGTAAGTACCGGGAAGTGAAATGTAAGGCACTTTGAGCAATCTTATAGACTGGATATTGAATAATTTTGCTTTGATGTTCTATTGTGATGAACCTACGAATGACGTCCGTTGATTGCCATGTTGTGTGTACAGCCTGTCAAACAACTCCCTGGTGAAGTCACAGCTGAAGAAGTCATCCCTGGACACGGTCAATCACATGGACAGTTGCTGGTTGGCCCGCCATGGTCACATGACACGCACACCCTCGGCAACGTTCCAGTCACATCACTTCCGCAGTGTCATGGCCTTTCTCCTGCACGACATCGCCCCCAGGTGAACATGCACACACACACATGCACACATGCAATCACAATATTGCACCAAGGTGAACATGCAAGCACGCGCACACATGCAATCACAATATTGCACCCAGGTGATCATGCATGCACACACGCATGCATGCTCGCATGCACACTAACATAAACACAGGACATCACCTCCAGGGCACACATGACAATGCACCCAGGCGAACATGCACGTCTGTATGCTTGCACACACACACACACACACACACACACACACACACACACATTAACCCCATGTGAACGTGCATGTATTCACACTCGTACACACACGCACACACTCACATGTGCGCACACATGCACACATGCAATCACAATATTGCACCCAGTTGATCATGCACGCACACACGCATGCATGCACACACGCATGCATGCACGCATGCACACTAATATAAACACAGGACATCACCTCCAGGGGCACATATGACAATGCACCCAGGTGAACATGCACGTGTGTATGCTTGCACACACACACACACACACACACACACACACACACACACACACACACACACACACACACACACACACACACACACACATCAACCCCAGGTGAACGTGCATGTATTCACACACACGCACACATTCACATGTGCGCACACAAACAACCAGACACACCTGCACACCTAGTCGTGGAAACACATGCTTTTGTACATCAGTTTCCTGTGTGGAGCCTGATATAGTGTGATGTATGCACAAGGCTCTCTACAGTTCACAGTTAGGTGGTCAGTGACACTGTTGGTGTGTTCACAGTAAGGTGGTCAGTGACACTGTTAATGTGTTCACAGTAAGGTGGTCAGTGACACTGTTAATGTGTTCACAGTAAGGTGGTCAGTGACACTGTTAGTGTGTTCACAGTAAGGTGGTCAGTGACACTGTTAGTGTGTTCACAGCAAGATGATCAGTGACACTGTTGATGTGTTCACAGTACGTGGTCAGTGACACTGTTGGTGTGTTCACAGTAAGGTGGTCAGTGACACTGTTGATGTGTTCACAGGAAGGTGGTCATTGACGCTGCATTAATGTGTTCACAGCAAGGTGGTCAGTGACACTGTGTTGATGTGTTCACAGTTAGATGGTCAATGAGACTGTTAATGTGTTCACAGTAAAATAGTCAATGACACTGTTGATGTGTTCATAGTAAGATGGTCAGTGACACTGTTGATGTGTTCACAGTAACATGGTCAGTGACACTGTTGGTGTGTTCACAGTAAGGCGGTCAGTGACACTGTCTGTTGATGCATTCACTGTAACGTAGTCAGTGACACTGTTGATGTGTTCACAGTAAGGTGATCAGTGACACTGTGTGTCGATGTGTTCACAGTAAGGTGGTCAGTGATGCTGTGTGTTGATGTGTTCATAGTGAGGTGGTCAGTGTTGCTGTGTTGATGTGTTCACAGTAAGGTGGTCAGTGACACTGTGTTGATGTGTTCACAGTAAGGTGGTCAGGGATGCTGTGTTGATGTGTTCACAGTAAGGTGATCAGTGATGATGTGCATTGAAGTGTTCACAGTTAGGTGGTCAATGACACTGTGTTGATGTGTTCACAGCAAGGTGGTCAGGGATGTGGTGTTGTTGTGTTCACAGTAAGGTGGTCAGTGACGCGTGGCTGGAACGGATCTACTACAGCTGCCAGCGCGGTGACAAAGAAGTGGCCAGACAGAGTGGCCCTGGACAACTGTCAAGGATGGTCAGTCTAAACTCTGTGAGACGTCATTATGGACATGCGGGGCAGTGCACATGTTCATAGAAATAAAACGACAAAGTTAGGACTTTGTAACACTTGTCATGGTACTTCCAATGTGACATTGGGACAAATTAAACCATTAATACCTGTATAACATCAACCAGCCTCTCATAAGTCCTACTATGTATCTGTTCCCTAGATTGGCAGTAACTCGGCCCTGCAGTGGTTCTGGGTGACTTGGGAGGCGGCTCAGTTCTGTGTTCTTGCCAAACTCCGCACGCCACTCGGCAAACCACAGGACACATTCACAATGATCGAGGCTGTCCTCAAGAAGTACTCAGCAGAGGGCACTGGTAAAGATGGGGATGACGTGAAGACAAAATCCAGCGGCGGAGAAACTCGGAATGGGCAAAGTAACTTGTTTCTTTTATTTTTTATTGTTTATATGTTTTTATTGATATAACTGTGTCAACGATACGTTTTTTTTAAAATAATTATTTCATTGACGTGCTTGTGGAATAAATATATTTTACTTGGAGTGCATTTTCTTTTTCCACTGCAACACATCTTGAAACATCATTGAAGCTGTTGTTGTTTTTGAAATGTTGAATTTGTTATTGTTCATTACGTAGATGTACCAGGAGTTGGGACAGTCGGCTACCTTCACATTTGGAAATATATGCCATTACAAAATAAATCTCTATAGTAAATGTTGCTGGCACTGTGACATTAGATGTTGACTCTGCACAGTGCAGTGGCCTGAGCATCGGACTCTCAATAGAGAGAGGTTCGAATCTTGTGCTGCCATGTCGGACCATGGGAAAGTTTGTTCATTCTACGTTGCTCCAGTTCACTCAACTGTATGAATGAGTACCTGGCTATAAACAGTGGTGGATATTGCGCTATATAAGAACTTATCTTTACCTTTGTACAGACACAGACTGGGATGACGTGTACAGTCGTCTGCTCCGCCCGTGTGCCCTTCTCCAGTTTATGGAGTACCTGGAGAAACTACTGTACAATGCCTACGAGGGCTACGCTGTCGCCATGCCCTCCCCTCCAAAGGTACCGTGCTTATGTATACATCATGTTTTAATCAGTTCAATAATTGATTTTTGATTCAGTGACTAATTAATGTTGACACTTATACTCTTGAATGGACTTTCTCCAGATTTATGGGATTAAATAAATGTACTTATTATGATGTTGCTGTCTGTCAGGCATATTGTTGTGTTGTACTTAATGTTTTATGTAGTGTTCTATATAATGTTGTATGTAGTACATAGTATTGTATATAATGTAGTACATAGTTTTTGTATATAATGTTTTATGTAGTACATAGTGTTGTATATAATGTAGTACATAGTTTTTGTATATAATGTTTTATGTAGTACATAGTGTTGTATATAATGTTGTATGTAGTACATAGCGTTGTATATAATGTTGTATGTAGTACATAGTGTTGTATATAATGTTGTATGTAGTATGCAGTGTTGTATATAATGTTGTATGTAGTACGCAGTGTTGTATATAATGTTGTATGTAGTAAATAGTGTTGTATATAATGTTGTATGTAGTACATATTGTTGTATATAATGTTGTATGTAGTACATAGTGTTGTATATAATGTTGTATGTAGTACGTAGTGTTGTATATAATGTTGTATGTAGTACATAGTTTTGTATATAATGTTGTATGTAGTTCATAGTGTTGTATATAATGTTGTATGTAATACATAGTTTTGTATATAATGTTGTATGTAGTACATAGTTTTGTATATAATGTTGTATGTAGTACATAGTATTGTATATAATGTTGTATGTGGTACATAGTTTTATGTATAATGTTTTATGTAGTACATAGTGTTGCATATAATGTTGTATGTAGTACGTAGTTTTGTATAGAATGTTGTATGTAGTACATAGTGTTGTATATAATGTTGAATGTAGTACATAGTGTTGTATATAATGTTGTATGTAGTACATATTGTTGTATATAATGTTGTATGTAGTATGTAGTGTTGTATATAATGTTGTATGTAGTACATAGTTTTGTATATAATGTTGTATGTAGTTCATAGTGTTGTATATAATGTTGTATGTAGTACATAGTGTTGTATGTAGTACGCAGTGTTGTATATAGTGTTGTATGTAGTACATAGTGTTGTATATAATGTTGTATGTAGTACATAGTTTTTGTATATAATGTTTTATGTAGTACATAGTGTTGTATATAATGTTGTATGTAGTACATAGCGTTGTATATAATGTTGTATGTAGTACATAGTGTTGTATATAATGTTGTATGTAGTATGCAGTGTTGTATATAATGTTGTATGTAGTACGCAGTGTTGTATATAATGTTGTATGTAGTAAATAGTGTTGTATATAATGTTGTATGTAGTACATATTGTTGTATATAATGTTGTATGTAGTACATAGTGTTGTATATAATGTTGTATGTAGTACATAGTGTTGTACATAGTGTTGTATGTAGTACATAGTGTTGTATATAATGTTGTATGTAGTACATAGTGTTGTACATAGTGTTGTACATAGTACCCGCACTGTATGACAGTGTTTCTCATAGCTGCAACGTTGTATGTAGTTGACTAGTGCCCTCACTGTACTTCGTTGTGTGTCATAGGTGGTGCGTACATTCTTCCGTACGAACCGTAACACGTGCCAGGAGTGGTTGATGCGAGTGAGACAGTGTGTGATGTCCATCGCGGCCCACTGCGGCCAGACAGACCTTGTTGTGTGGCATGCCTTTGAACTGCTGCGAGACATGGAGGAGCTCGGCAACACGCAGGTCAGTGCCTCGAGTCATAGTTGTATTGATACGTGGTCATCAATTATTAGTTGTATTGACGCATGGTTATTAGTTATTAGTTGTATTGATACATGGTGATCAGTTATTAGTTGTATTGATACATGGTCATCAGTTATCAGTTGTATTGATACATTGTCATCAGTTATCAGTTGTGTTGATACATGGTCATCAGTTATTAGTTGTATTGATACATGGTCATCAGTTATTAGTTGTATTGATACATGGTCATCAGTTATTAGTTGTGTTGATAAATGGTCATCAGGTATTAGTTGTGTTGATGCATGGTCATCAGTTATTAGTTGTGTTGATACATTGTCATCAGTTATTAGTTGTGTTGATACATGGTCATCAGTTATTACTTGTGTTGATACTTGGTCATCACTTATTAGTTATGTTGATACATGGTCATCAGTTATTAGTTGTGTAGATACATGTCATCAGTTATTACTTGTGTTGATACTTGGTCATCAGTTATTACTTGTGTTGATACATGGTCATCAGTTATTAGTTGTATTGATTTAACAAGATTTAACAAGATTGCCATCCAGAAAATTACTCTGGATAGCAGGTGGACAAGGAAGCCTTTTGGCTTATCGAGAGTCCAATACTTTTTATCTACATGTATCCCGCCTTTTTAAGGTGTGTGTCGATTTTATTTTTAAACATATTCACGCTACTAGCACCAACACAATCAGAGATAATCTGTTCCATTCATTTGCATAGTCCTTGTGAGAATGAGAACTTTCTTATATCTAATCTACACTGCTCCTTTACTAATGTAGCTCACAAGTTCCTTGGTTCCTTCTATTTTTCTAACTGAGAAAAAATGTTTCTATCAATATTTTCATAACCATTCAATACCATTTTAAACACTTCTATGTGGATTCCTCTCAATCTCCTGGTCTCTAATAATGTTGTTAAACTACATTCTTTTGTAGGCTTATTTCTGCAGTCAAGATCCCCCAGATCAAGTAATCATTTAGTCGCTTCCTCCCTTCTGTACTCTTTTTAGCATATCTATGTCCTTCTTGCGATATGGCCTCCATGCTTGTATACAATATTCTAAATGAGGCCTCACTATTGTTTTGTACAGCTGTACTATTAATTCTTTTTTCTTATACGCTATATTTCGCCTAATTAATCCAAGGATTTGATTTCCCTTTGACGCTGCAATTCCGCACTGCTCTGAAACCTTCATATCAGCACTAATGTTAACCCCAAGTCCTTTTCTTTTACAGTAGTACTTAGAACAGTACCCCCCATTTTATATTTTACCTCTTCATTCCCATGACCTGTGTGGAGGCATTTACATTTCCCAAAATTGAACAGCATTTTCCACTTTTCAGACCATTTGATCAACCTATCAAGATCATCTTGTAAATGCTGTCTGTCTCCATCACTTTTAATCCTTTCTAAACACTTTTGTATCATCCTAAGAAATTTTAACACTTGTTGTTATATCATCGTCCAAATCGTTGATATATATTAAGAATAATATAGGTCCTAGTACTGATCCCCTGTGGTAAAATTCCCACTCACACCGCATTTCCAGTTTGAAGCCTCCCCATCAATCCACACACGTTGTTCCTCTGTCATTCAGCCATTTTTCTATCCAGTTTATTATACTACTTCCATGCCATGGGCCTTTAGCTTAAGGAGTAATTCTTTGATGTGGTACTTTGTCGAAAGCTTTCTGAAAATCTAATTATACGATATCTACTGGTGATCCCTCATCTACCCACTTAGTGACGTCTTTAAAAAAGCATAACATATTTGTTAAGCATGACCTCGTTTAAAAAACCCATGTTGAGATGGGTTTATCAAGTTATGTTTAACAAGAAACTCCACCATGTGATCATTAATTAGTCTTTCTAATAATTTGCAAATCACTGTTGTTAAACTCACTGGTCCATAGTTCCCTGACTTGTTTCTCGAACCTTTTTTAAATAACGGTATAATGTTTGCCTTTTTCCATTCTAAAGGAACCACTTCCTATTCTAATGACAAATTGAAAACTGTTGTGCTTTTGCATACACTTTGTTCTACAATTTCCAATAGTAGTTTGGGTGGAATACCATCCACTCCAGGTGATTTATTTTCCTCATAGTTCTTTTGTATTTCTTACCTTCCTACCATTTCCTCAAGCTGCAATTAATTGTCCTAAATAGTCTTAAATTGCCTTGAACTTAGCTCTGGTACTGGCAGTGAACTAATATCTTCCCTGGTAAACACTGAACTAAAGTACCCATTCAGGTCTTCTGCCATTAAGAATCCCTCTGATATTATATTTCCAGCACTATCTTCTAGAGGACCGACTTTATCTTGAACTTTCTGTTTGCTTCGAACATACGCATAAAAACTCTTGCTGTCATGTTTTATATTACTAGCTAATTGTTGTTCATAGCTTCTCTTTGAATTTCTAATTTCAGCTGCAGCTTGGTTAAGTGCTTCTTTATAACTGTTGTAGTCTTCATCATTTCCAGTACATCTATACGACTTCCACATCATTTGTTTATACTTAATTTTTCTAATGGCTTCTTCGATAAGTGTTTTTTTTGGGACCGTTTCCCTTGTTTTTTGAAGGTACAAATTTATCGACTATGCACTTAATTTCACCCTTTAATATATTCCAGCATTCTGTTGCCGTCTTATTTTTCAGTGTGTTATTCCAGTCTATCTTTGCTAAATATTTCCTCATGTCCTTATACCTTCCTTTGTGGAAATTTCTCCTATACTGCTTTTTACTATTCCTTTCTGATTTTACTTTGATGGTAAAATGTATCTGGTTGTGATCGCTACTCCCCAGTGGCTCACATATCTTGACATTGTCAACTAATTCATTCTGTGAGGACAAAACTATGTCTAACACATTCTCACCCCTGGTTGGTTCTAGCACATGTTGAGAAAGGAATGTATCTTGAACTAAAACTAAAAACTTGTGGTCCTTACTCCCCATACTCTGTAGAGATTTCCATTGTATATGCCCGTGGTTAAAATCCCCCATAATAATACAGTCCCGCTTACTTCCCTTATAGCGTTTTGTATTTTTTCATTCTCTTCTATGCTTATGTTTGGACTTCGATAAACTAACCCAACTGTTAACG